>VWYN01001384.1:366-52718 GCA_013400075.1 Hippolais icterina
TTCAAAAAAAAAAAAAAAAAGAGAGAATATGATTGTTTGAAGGGGGGTTGATAGTAAATGTAAAATATTCAACTTTGGGTTGTCTGTGTGTTTACAATTTTGCTCTGTGCACGTTTTCTTGAGTGGGGATCAGCCTTTCTGCCCAACATCACCTTCAGTGGAGCTGAGGGATGATACCAGGCTGTAACAAAATCCTGTCCATCAGGAAGTCATTTAGGCCCCCAAATGTTGTTACCTTAAACCATTATTATTTCTCCTTCAGTAAAAAGACAAAATTCTACAGCCTGAAAAGCAGCCAGGAACAGACTTATTCACATCAAAGGATGAGAAGGGAGATGAACAAACCTGTTTCTAGCTTGGTTTTACTACTGTCCACACTTACGCCTCCAAGCAGCAAATAAACCCCAAATTGAAGCATTTGAAAGCAGCACAAAAATTGTAATCCCTTTTCTCTTGTTAATACTAAGGGGAAGAACAAGAGTCAAAATATTCCCAAAGTAAAAATCAACTATTCCAGAACCATGTGAGTAAATAAAAGCCTAAAAAAAGGAAGCTGCAAAAGTCATCTTAAAAGTAAGACAAAGACCTCTGACAAACCAATGCTAAAATATGGAAAAAATAAATAAATCTTGAGTGTGCCACATTCTGTGATCTAGAAGACTAAAATAACATTTGGAGAGCCATGAATCAATATGAAGTATTTCAAAACTGCTGGCTCTCTCCCAGACACATCCCTAAAGACACACTGTGGGAACATTCTTTGCACAAAGTATTGTAGCTGCAATATAGTTGATAGCTTCCCATGAATTTATAGTTCCAGGATTGTTGTAAATAAAGTATGTTAAACAAATTTAAAAGAAGAAAAAAAAAAAAAGTCTTTCAAGAACAAAAAGACTATATGCTGTGAAGGAACACTCAAAACTAGCTGCCCCTGCTTTTTTGACCTCTAAAAGACCAGATGTTCAGAAGTGCACAATGGCAACTCCAATTTAGATGTACCACTGCCAGCATCACATGCATCAACTTATGCTTAACCAAGTAATTTACTGGGTTGGGGTAAGCACTATTTAAGAGAAAGTACCATTTTTTGCTCCATGATCAGCAAAATGGGCTAGCACAAGGTGCTGTATTTTATGAGATGTGAAACATATTTCTCGCTTTAGAAAGCTTCTCTCCTCCCTTCTTCTTCCAGCACATAGCTCCCATCTCCTACCCCTACTTCTAAGCCTGGTTTTAGTTATTTAGTTATTCTCTCTCATCTTCCCCACACCCACTAAGAGCCCATAAAAAGGGCCCAAATCCAGTACAGTGAATGTTTGTGAGGAATTTGCCAGTGCTGAGCCTTTAAAAGCAGACAAAATTAGTAAGCACGGAGTCAGAGGTCAGAAAAAGGAAAAAAGCTGTGTGACTAAACTCCATTCACAAAAAAAAGAATCTAAAATGACACAGAATATGTTCTCAGTCTGGCAAGGCAAAATACATATTTCTTCTGTCCCTCATTTCATGGGCATGGCTGCCACCTTGGCTTACACACCTCACTCCCCAGGCAGTCCTATTGAAAACTGCAAGACAAGGCAAGGAATAATAGCATTCTCAGTATTAAAAGCAGTAATGAGGCTGCCCCTTCATCAATCACCTATAATCTGTGCTTTTACTAAAAATAAATATATTTATTTATATAAATATTTGTGCTGACAGTTTACAGCCCTAGCGCAGCAACCCGTTCAGTCTGTAAAGGGATTTGGTGCTCCAAATTCTGCAATAAATCTTGTGACTGCCCCATTATCACTTGATGGCCACACCCCTTTGGCATCCTAGGGGCCGTGCCACTGGAGATAAGCTGTTCATGTTAACTCAGGATGTATAGCATACCTCTGTGAACCTGGATGAGTGCCCTTTTGCAGGATGTTCCGTACATTAAAGTCATGCAGCCAAGAGCCCCGAAGGTTTTGAAGGAGAAGAAAAGGCTTTTCATAGAGCTTAATCCAATTAAAGCACATTAATGAAGGTTAGGATCATCTGTCACATTATCCAGACACATCCTTTCATGCATCATCGTCTAATTGCAAAGTCTGATTTTCTTTTAAGGCTTTTCATCTTCATCAAGAAAATGTGATGGGAAATTCAACACTTAAAATACAGGTGGCTTAGATAAGATTTCTTCATCTTTCCTTACTTTTTCTCCCCTTCTCCCCACCCTCCATCCCCCCAAAAGAAATATAATGCCTTTTTTTTTAAATAGTGGCTTGTTTCATCAGGTAATACAAACTGGTATATATGCAGGACAGCCCAGGGAGCAAACCCAAATACATCTGCAAAGCTTTTGTTTGAGGGATTGTAAGACCTTACTGCAGATGAGCAGAGGAAGAAAAACGCAGGGAGACTGAAACACCACATACTGCAAATGAATAAAGGATTTCAGGTGTCGTGGCTGCTGGAGTGGCATCAGGCTAGATTTTTCTAACAGCTTTGAGAGCACCTTCCTACCATCATCACATTAAACAGCTGTCAGAGAGAGGTCTATCATCCTTGATCAAAAAAGAGGGAAAGGCAGGTTCTCATTTCCATACAACCCTCTTTATGCAACTTTGGCAGGGAAGGGGATAGGAGAGGAGAGTTTATGCAGGTAGGTGAGCACCTCTCTGTGAAACTGCAAATTCCTTCTGAATTTTTACTGGGATCAGCTGGAGAGCACAAATCTTCCCACTTAAAAGGGCTAATACTGGAACCAGGAGCAGTCCGATTTCTAAAACTTGGGCAACAGGTAAATCCATTAAAGATGGATGTGATGAGAATCCTACTGCAGAAGAATTTATTGGAGAAGTCCAGTAATGCCTTGAAAATACACCTTGATCTCATCACAATTCTGTGACACGAGTGTGACAGCTTCTAACCATATCAGCCCCTGAGTTGGTTACTGCTACCTCCCCACAGAAGGCTGCTGGTTTCACACCACAAGCACTGCACTCCTTATCCATGTCAGTGCAAATGCCACTTGCCCATGTCACCTGGCAACAGAGGTTGCTTGGATTAACTCTGCTCAGAAGACCCACAAGAAGGCCCAAGCTGTCACCCTCAGAAATAGTCCTGCTTGCCACTTCTCAGCCAGCTACAGAAAGAAAATATATTATTGTATCACATTGCCGACCCTCAACCTTCAGCCTTTATGTCTTTTGAAGCTGGTGCTGCAGGGAGGCTGAGGCAGCAAACACACATTTCTTTTTTGCTTTCCCTTCCAGCCAACAGGATGAAATATTTTTAGTTTCCCAACAAATCCCAAAATGCTGCACAACACGTAGTGCCCGCTAGTGGCTTGCTCCAACTGGTGATGTTGGCTCTGAGCACATATTCTGAAATTTGTGCAACCTTTGCAGAGCTGGATATGAAAGAAAGAGCCAAGCACTAGACCTGCTGGGTCTGTTCAAAAGAATTAGTGAGAGATTGAAAGGATTGATGGAATATGTAGGGAAGGAACTGCTTGTTGGTATACAAGGAGCATCCAGAGGCTACAAGGAATGCTTGGGTTTTACCAGATTCCTTCTTTGGGGTTTATTAAGTTTGTTGTGTACTTCAAGCCAAGAAAGCAATGCAGGAGGCATGACCGGTGTGCCTTATTTTTCACTTTCATTTAAAGTGTCACTGAGGAGCAGGCCCTGCTGAGGACAACACACATTTCTGAAAATTCAGCCCAAACTTTGACATGTCTCATGGTCCACTACCTCAAATCCAAGGCAAACCAACTTCTCCCAGCCTTCCTCTGTGGAAAGGAGGGGACCAACACCCAATTTTAGAACTTCAAACATGTGTGAGGACTTACAACTGAAGACATCTAGAGGAGTGGTTGATGCAAAACCAAAACACAACAAGAAGGCATAATCTGTGCTGGTTTTATCTTCTTCCTATTTCTCATGAGTCAAGCAGGTGCAAGTGCTAATGCTCCAACCATTCCCCGTGTATTCATGCTTAGGACACTGCAGACATCATTTTGATTAAACTCCTATCCATTAACCTACTGGGGATAGACATTTCCTGGTAAGCAGACACAACTGCTAATGGTCATTCAGCATCAGGGTCGCATTCTGCACCTTCACCCACTTTCCCTGAGACTCTCTGCCATTTTCTGTAGACTTTAGAAGGTAAGAGATCAAAACCACTGTGAACTTACCCCCAGAAGCTTCGGGGAAGGATGCCCCACTGGCTTAGGTCAGCCTGATCTAATTCTAACATTCAACATAGAGCAAATCTAGGAGACACCTAGGAAGGTAAGACAACATGCTGTATACATACTCCCAGCTGGCTATATGTTGACAGTTGAAATCAGTGGCAAGAACAGAGGAAAATCCCACAAATTCACTTCATTATTAACAGTTACCTATTCTGCAGCAATACCTGTGTGCTTTCCTAATGCCCTCAGTGCTATGTTAATTTCCTGGTGCATAAGGTTTCTTTATCATTCATGTAACAAACACAGATTTGGCACAAATGTTACTCCCTGAACAGGTAGAGAACCTAAACTCTGGAAAAGCTGGCACCCCATTAGAGCCCCTTTCTGATTTTATCCTGCTTGTGGTCATCACTGGTCACATTTATCACTGTATGAATGTAATTGTTAAATTGTCATTTTACGAAAGAAAAGGGTTGTCCTTGTGACAGGCTTACATTTCTGTGTGCTGTGGTTTATAGGAGTAGTAGCAGCCCTAACAAAGAGCATGTGACCTGATTTCCCAGATGTCTGTAAATGTACTCGGCGTTGAATTTTAAATCTGACTGAATTCAAAGCTCCTCATATAAAACACAACTCAAGTTAACTTTTATCTCTATTTTTTTCCCTTTCTGTCTCTCAGCAGCTGTTCTTCTTTTATTATTTCATGTGCTATATTCAATATGCAAAGTTTCCTTGTTTGTTAGAGTGCATTACACTTTCTAATGCATCTGTCATGCTGAAAAACAGGAAAGTAGCATAAAGCGTCTCTTGTGAGTTTTTTTTTCCCCCCAGTTAAAGGAAGGCTTAGGTAGAGGAAGAAAAAGAAAAAAAGAAAAGAAATTTGCCTGTGAGCATCTAGGGAGCCTAAGAAAAATGTTCTTCAGCTGTACGAAACTTTAAAAATTAAAATACCAGTGAATTTAATGCTTAGAAATGACAGTGACTGGTCCTGGGAATTTTCCTTAAAAGGGTGATTTGGGAGCTAAGACACAGATGGGAGACCTGGATTCTGTTCTACATCTATCAACATCTTACTGGTTAACCTCTCAGATTATGCCAGCCCTGGAGATAGTTAGAAAAAATAATTCACGTTCTCTGAACCAATGCAGGGATCTGTGGGAGTGGGACTTTAGATACAATAGCTAGACCTGTTTTACCTCTCCTTATGTTAATTCTGCCAAAACTGAGCCAAACACATACAGTTCAGTCCTGCCTCAGAAGTCTTTCCTCACTAAGGCTTCCTGGACTATGAGACACTGGAACTTTGTTGTTAAGTTTGTTTGGAGCAGAGAGATCACAAGGGCTGGATCTGGGTATTTCTTCACAGCAGTTGGGATTATGAGACAGTGGGAGATGCCCTGCCTGGGCTGTGCAAAATTAGCTAATTAGGGTTAATTCACCCTCCCAAAGCCCCAGCAGCTGAAGATCCCTCCTGTGGAATTCTAGATGGACACTGCAACCCCCCCTTATGGGATCCATCTGTATCTCCCACAGCATCCTAACAGCTTCCACAACTGTGCACACCATAGGGCACTCTTAGTAGTAAATAAAAATCAAACAGCAGAATTAGTAGGCATTTAAATAAACATTAGGAATATCACTAAGAGGGGAAACTGAGCTAGAAAATACCCATTTAAAAATACCTTCAAAATTATGATGGAAATATTAAGGGGCTGAAAAAGGAATTAATTAAACTTCACTGCTCAACAAAGGATCTTGATGTGCACTGCAGAGGAAGTGCAATTCAGTTGGTAGGAAAATCAGATCCTTCAGATTACTTTTCTCCTTCAAGTACATTGGGTCTATTTAAAGTGTCCTGTCCTTAACCCACCAAATATTTAATTATTCATATGAAAGAGTAACCATTTCAACAGGAGTGGTTTAGAAAACTCCAAGCTAATGGCCACTGATACCTGAGTGACTCCAGACAAGGCAGCAGCTCAATTCCCTCTTCCTCTCTCTTTGGGTGACTTTCCTGCTCAGACATTATTAATAGGTCTGCATGCCTTCCTAACCAGTGTGTCTGCCTGGACACACTGCTGAGGGAGAGCAAAATCACCTAAACCAGGCCACAGCCATCTGCCAGGCCAGTCTAAAGTGAGACTTAAGTGATTTGGAGCATTGCAATCCCAATCACTCAGTCCCATGGGTGCTTCTGCCTCCTGATCCACCAGATGGACAAAGGTGAGACCGAAACATCTTGGAAAACACCTCACTCTACACCAGCCCTGATGTGACTGCAGGGCACAACACGGTCCTCTACCATGATCCCAATATTTTCCTTTTTGTTCCTAATTCCACAAGGGAAAACCCCCTAGACTTCACTCCCTGGGATGGATCAGCACCAAGAGCAGCCAAGAGCGTGGAGATGAGTATCCATACCTGATATCCATACTTCCTTTCATTTCTGGAGCTTTGTAGGCTCCTGAAAAGCTGCTGTCAGTGCTGTACCAACATCCAGTTTGCAGCTGAATTGCAGCAGTTCAGAGATCACAATGGAATCACCAAAAATAATAGATCAGAGAAGAAAAAAGTGATGCCTCACCCACAGTTTCACAGGTTCTTCCATATCTATTAGCTCTTTTGTGGTGAGTAGTTTATCTCTGTTCATGTCCCAAACATATCATCTCTAGGCCTAAGAAGACTGGTAAGTACTAAAGAAAAACGCAAAACTAAAACAACAGAAGAGTAGAAATAAATCATATATTTCTGTGTGCCTGTAGGAGTACAGGAATTGCTATATGCCTGCAGGAGTTTTACAGAAATTCAGAGTTTGGTGTGAGGAATGGGAAGAAAGGCTGAAGGAGGAGAGAAGCAGGAGAACACTTTTAGGGGTAGGAAGGGCTAAAATCTTATTTCAGGCATCTGTCTAGGAAGTGATCAGCAGATGGAAAGCTCACAACATCTGGCATTTAAAGAGAAAGTCAATATTTAACAGGATTTCCTCTGTCTTTCAAAACATTGATTTTTGAAAATGAATAGCTTTTAAAAAGCACATGCATACATACAAAAAAAAAAAAAAAACCAAAAAAACCCACACCTCAAAAGCAAGCTAGCCACAGTGCTAGGTCTTAGCACATCATGCAGCTGTCTCAAATGTGGTTACCATCTGCCCCAAGGGTGGATTTAAACCTGACAGACTAGAAATTAAGGAACTGTTGTCCTCAGTCGATCAGGTCATATTCATAATTCAACCTAACCTTAAAGTCCATCTGCAGTTCTTAGGGTCAGAACACGTGTTATGTACAGCAGAAAGGTGCACTGGCCACAAGCACATCCTTCCTCCTGCCCCAACACAAGGAGCAGGGCTGGAATGGGGGGTCACACTGCTGCTTCTCCACAGCACCCTGGTGCCTGTGCTTCCTGCCTTTCCCCTGAGAGACAGCAGCACAACAGGACTGCAAAGAGCTATTCTGCAATGAAAGATGTGTGTGGTATGGTGTGGTTCATAGCTCATCATGCTTACAAGACTCCTCTAGGCTGTGCTGGTTTTTCTCCTCAAAGAATTATGTATTTATAAGATCAAGAGCTAGAAAAAAAAAGGCTAGGTTTTTCTATTCTCACAGGAATTTACATATTTCTATATGTGTGTGTTTCTTGGATGCTAATGATTTTGTAATGTAGAGAAGTATTTCTGAGGAAGTGTCCCTCTTTTAAACAGAAAATAATCTGAGCTCTCCAGTTTCCAAATGAGCCAAACTCTCCATACGTTCAAGCCAGTTAAATCTCTTGTGACCATGACCAGAACTGCCATTGTGTTCTGAAAAACAAGGGTCTAATGATTGAGGCTGCTATCTTGGAAATGAATAATAAATACCTTTTAAAACAGAGTAGTGACTTTTTAGTTTTCCATAGCAACTTTTAAATCAAGTGTTGCCTCCACATGTCAAATCTGTGGCCAAAAACGCCACACATGGATTATCTCAAAAAGGCCCTCTTTCAGAAAGGGAATTTCTTTTTCTGCTCCATTTCTCAATATGAAGTATACCCTTCCTCCAAATTGAAAAAACATGTGCATGGAAAAAATGGAACAGGAAACTTGGATGAAGGAGCCACAACAGGAGGTCATCAGTAAAAAATTCTAAGTTTAAAGCTGAAGAAGGCCTGGAAGTGTCACTCACTCCTTAGGCCCTGGTAACAAACCTAGACTTGGGCCAGAAAAATCTCTGTCACAAACAAATTTCAACATCCAGAATGAAAGTTAAATAAAACCCAGTCAAATAAAATGTAGCTAAAACTGTAAATCCAGTCCCTAACAATGATGCCCCAAAAGAGTCAACAACCTTCTCCCAGATAAAAGCCAGCTTAATTTGTTAAGTCTGAGTACTATTCAGTTGTCCTAAATTCCATCTCAGCCCCTGAGCCTAGTGGTTCCTTTTTACTAAATGTTTTTGAAGGCCTGAAGATAGCCAAGAGAAAACATCAAGTAAAAAACCCATGTGCAATTTTCCCTTCCAAATTTTTTTTTGGAAGGGCTTTTCCCTTCCAAATTTTTTTTTCCTCTGAGTGAAAACTACCTTACCCCAACCCCCAAGAAAGAAGTTCAGTTTCTCTGCATGAAAAGGCATCGCTAAGAAAGAAGGGGATGGACACTGTCATTCCTCAAGGTCTCAGGCTTTCCTTGCAAAACAAAGGAAACAAATCCTTGCAGAGCAGAGCGCGCAAACGCCAGCGGCGTAGAGTTCACTGGAGCAGGGGGTGCTGTGAATTCACAAGTTACAAACCCACATCCCCTGAAGAGCTGCATGATGAGGAGGACATGGACATGAGCCAGCTGAACTGTTTCTTTTCATGCAGCAACTTATCCTCTGTATAATTTCTTTCCCTTCAAAATCATTCTTTGAAAAATGGCGTGGAACTAACGCAGCAGCTACAGAACGCTGCTGCTGCGTACCTGGGGTTCCCTACACTCTGGAAAGCAGCTGAGGAGGACTGGGTACTCTCTCCCCTCTTCTACAACTGTCAGGATCTGCCCATGCAAAGGGCTGATCACTGGGAGTGGGTCAGTATTAAGGATGGCTTTTGAAGATGCCACAAAATCTCACTGCTGCAGCTAAACAAGCCATTTGTAAAATCCTGGATGAAGAATTTATTTTGGATGTCTTTCAAAGTTCCTCAGCAATTGGATATAGACAAAGCATGATTTCCTTCTATGCATTATATGACTTGGTTCTCCAATTCAGATGCTAGACAATTTCTTCTAATTTCTTATCTATTTTTACAGGATCAGACCTAACAACATAATCTTCAGGTTTATTAGTGTGACCACATGTTCTGCTCTCTCCCTTCTCTCCTAATGACCTGGAGCTGTGAATAGGCTGTTGTTCTGACACTACAGGGTGTGAATGGCACGTTAGCATTCAAAGTTAGTGCAGGAACTGGTTGTTTGGCATCCCTGAATTTATGCCCATCTGTCAAAGTGGTTTTGTTCCCACTCAAGCAGAGTCATATGTCGGTGGCAAGAGACAGGACAGGCACCAGGTGTAAGTTCAGAGTAGATGTGGCTAGAGTGTTAAAAGGGAAAAAAAAAAAAAGGAAAAAAACCAAGGAAAAAAGTATTACTTTGCAAGTAGCTGCTTCTGATAGCAAGTAATCAAAACATATGGAAATTACAGACTCAGATTTCTTGACACTTGGAGGCATTATGCCACAAATGCTTTTATCCTTAAAATGTTTCGTTGCTGGGAATTTACATTTGAAAAGCCTAATTAAGGGACAATATTGTCCCCCACAGAAAATAAGCAACCTCCACAAATTCCGTGGATATCCTTTGAAGTATGCTGAGAAACGAAACGTACCCTTACATAAGACTTCATTTTATTAGTGGAGGGCAGGTGTTTCTTGTTCCTTCAAAGAAGCTACAGGCACTCAAACAGGCATAAGCCTGGTAAAGTTGTCCCACGAAGAAAAGAAAAAGCAAGATTTGCATTTTAGGAACACAATTTTCTTTCTTCTGATCACAGCAAAAAAACAACAAAGGTTTACTACTTCAACAGTAAGCAAATTGAGGTTTGTCTAATACTGTGAGCCACATTTAGAGCTTAAGGACACGGACCTGTGTTAGGTATTCAATAGTTTGTGCAAGGATCTTTAGGAGATCTAGCCTAATAGAAAGCACCCAAATCTCTGACAGAAGACTCCAATTTTTCTCCCTCTGTAGTTGAGTAAGAAAGTCGTCCTACCACATATGACTTTCAGGACGACAGACCTCTAATGAGAGAAGGGTCACCCCTTAAACGTGCTGAGAGAAGGTCGAGGAGAATCAGAAAGGCTTAATGGGACTTAGCTAAATAGGAAGGGGGAACAAAAATAGGGAAATGTGAGACTAGCACACTCTAATCACACCTTGGGTACACTAAAAAGAGAAGGTGCTTTTTGGTGCCAAAAGGACACAGGAATCCAAAACGTTATCAGGTATTTTGGCTCCCACAGCTGGGCTACTCATGATGGATAATGCCCTGAGAGTTGTATCCCTTACATTTCTGCATGCAAAACTGATGTGCAGCCCAGACATCCCTCAAGAGGTCTGGGGGCACCCTCAGGGCTCACAGCCCCGACAGAGGCTGGGTGTCTTCACTGGGACATCCCTCAAGGACAATCTGTCCCAGACAGCACATGCTACTGGTACTTTGGAGGACATAAATCAAGGTCCTGTGTCCTGCAGTAGACTGACCTAGCAGTAAATTTGCAGGAAAGAGAAAAGGAGCATTGGAGTAGTGTCCTCTGATGGAAAGATGGTGAGTGAGCGTGAAAGCAGCACTTAGGTATCAGGTTATGCTTCCAGTTTGGCAAATCTAGATAGAAAATATCAGATTTGCAAGAACAGCTGTGTGTATGAGTAGGTACCAGGCATTAAAAAAAAATATAGAGAGAAGACTCAGTAAAACTTCATGCTAAAGCTGTAGGAAAAAAATATAACAAGTAAACATCTTCCTCCCCACATCAAGGTAGCTTGTAAGATAACGAGCCAGAAACAGATGTTTGGTATCTTGCTTTCAGCATCAGCAGCTCCCTAAAATGATTCCTGAGTTTTGTCATCTTTGGTGGTCTGCTCAAAGCCAACAATCAAGAGACAGAATTCTGACAGCTCTGTGCTGGCTGGTGTTTCCAGCTATGCCTTCTTGCCTGCAATTAAAACATTATGCTTTATACCCTTGTGATAAAAAATGGATAATTATTTTTTCTTAGCATCCAAATAGTTAATATCGTCATTCTTTTATGAGAGTTTAGGATATTATTAAAGAAAACAGGAAATTATAAGAAATGTAAAAAAAAAAAAAAATAGAGGTGTTGGAATAATTCCATAGTGCCCTCCTCTTATTCCCATGATGCTCAGGTGCTGAGGGTTGCTAAACCCATTCAGTTATGTTAGCAGAAATTAAAATCATGTTAAGGTCCAATTCCCAACTGTAGCTCAGGCATTAAGTTAAGAAAAATGTGGGCAGACTACTCTGATGTTTATTGGAAATGGAAAGAGAAAGAAACAGGGAGAGAAGGAGAGCAGAGAATGTAATTGCTTCACAGTAAGGGGAAGCATTTCTGGATGAAATAGTACTAGCAGTACTTATTAAATTTCATAACAGGATGTTCTCAGCTCAAATACCCTCTTTAGTCCTTGACTTTATAACTGAGACTGACAGAGCAAAACCACTATGAAACCAGACAAATATAAAAATCTTACTTATTTTAAATTGCTTTTTCCCCTCTAGCATTGCCGCCCCAGACTCTCTGGATCCCTGAGGTTGGAGTGCATTGCTACACATCTCACTTCATGCACCGGGGGAAGGTGGTTTTACCCTTTCAAATTCCCTCATTACCAGTTCTTAAACCAGCTCTGCAATTTAGAGTGTGGTTATCTTCTGGGTCTCTGTCCACTCATCCCCGGCCCCAGTCCCTGTCCTCCAATAAAAATACCTTTCTATCCTCAGAGTTTTTAGAGCAGATAAAACAGTCACCTCTGCATACTTGGCACACCAATTAACTCTAATAAGCTGGCATACAATTCTCAGCTTTACCATCAAGCCTTCAGAGAGAGAGGTTGAGGGTTTGACAGACACTTTGTCTTTTATTGACCCTATTCCCCTTTGAGAATCCTCAGGTGTAAACCAGGTGTTCCCACTTTCCCTCCAGGAGAGCATAACAAAGTTGGGATGGGCTGAAGCCTGACTTTTCTCAAGCAACCCAGCACAATCCCTTGCTTTGGACACGCCAATATTTCCTGTGCCTCCTCCAAAGTGTCTCCTTGCCCAGACAGATTGCTAATGACTGCTCCTAGAACTGCCTGAGCCTTTGAAAGGCTGGAAACTCATTACAGGGTAACAATGTCCTTTTTGCACAGGAATCCATCCAACATAAAAGTTCTGCCTTGGCATAAATTAATCCCTGTGTTTCACACAGCATATTTGTACATAACCACGCTTTATGTAGAGCTACGTGACCAATACATATGACTCATGACTGGCTATTGATTAAGATCAGATAGAGAGGCAAATTTCAGGGTGAGAAGAGGCTTGGAATGACACCTGTCTACATAGGAAACTGGAAAACAAAATGAGCCTGCTATGATTTACTGCAAACATTGCTGTGACCATCTGCACTGCACCACTAGATTTTTTGGGGGGAGTTTGCATTCCTTTTTCCTACACTGCCAATCTTGCACCTATTTTACTCTCAGATTATTCTTTGTGCAACCCTTCTCATGCTGATTGAATTTACCAAAATAAAATGAAAATTTAAAAAACACAGACCAGAAAACACATTGATATTTAGCCAGAAGATTAATAACACATTTTGACGTACGGCCACAAGCAATTAAAAAAAAAAAAAAATCCAAATGAGGATTCTTTTTAGTGTATCCCACATGTGCATTTTATAAATATATATAAGTACACCTGTGGTGTATCTTTTCCTATACCAACAAGTAAGCACAACACATCCATTTCTTAGGTATTCAAACTAATGGTTATAACAGCCTGCCCCACTGCTCCTCTCTGACCCTACCTGCACTGCTGCATCCAGCTCTGGGATCCAAAGCAGAGGAAAGATATGGACCTGTTGAAACAGATCCAGAGGAGGGCCAGAGCAAATTATGAGAGGATTGGAGCACCTCTCCTGTGGGAAAAGGCTGAGAAATTAGGGAGTGTTAAACCTGGGGAAGAGAAGGCACCAGGGAGGTGATATTGTGACCTTTCAATACTTGAAAGGGGCTTATAAAATAATGGAGCCTGTAGCGATTAGACAAGGGCTAATGGCTTTAAATTCAAGATGGTAGGTTCAGACTAGATGCTAGGAAGAAATTTTTTATGATGAAGGCAGTGAAACACTGGAACAGATTCCCCAGAGAGGCAGAAGATGCCCAGTCCCTGGAAGTGTTCAAGATCAGGTTGGACAGGGCTGAGAGCAACCTGATCTAATCAGAGGTGTTCCTGCTTATTGCAGGAGGGTTGGACTAGCTGGCCTGTAAAGGCCTCTTCCAACCCAAACTATTCTGTGATTCCGATTCCAAGCCCTGCTGGCTCTGGGAGTTTGGCTTCCAGCTCTCAGAGACATCTGGTTGCCAAGAGCCAGAGTGAAGGAGGAGCTCAGTGCAGCATCCCCTGCCTTCCCCTTCAGAGAAGCTTGCAAGCTGAACATCTTGCCCTTCATCCCTGGCACTGCCAGCTCTCATGCCTCCTTATCCTGATCCTTGACTTTCTGGATCATCAGGACCATGAACTGGCTGGGCAATTGCTGAACCGAGGTTGATCCAAGTCTGTGAGGGTCTTTGTGGTGCCGATTCAATTCCAGGCCCCTTTTTAATGTCATAATGGCCAGAGGTCACACCCAGCACACACAGCTCACTTGCCCTCTTGGAGCTGCCACCTTGTCATTGATACCCCACACTACATCACAGGTTTCTGACAAAAAATTTGTTTCTTTTAAGTAGCAGCAGGTCCTCAGATCTGTCCAAGACCCTGACCACAGAGAGCTCTGCATTACCATTGCCAGCAGCAATGGCATTCTGGCCAATCCCACGATTAGCTGCCAAACAAGTGCATCTTTTTGAGAACCTCTCGCTTGTTTTGTGTTCACTCCACTCACTGCTTGTCCTTGGGAAGAATTAAGATCACCATATGTTTTGGAGCATACCCAGAACCTAGTTTTACTCCTGGTTCTTTTCTATTAAAAGCTTAAAGAGAGGGTGATACTATAGCCCTTGCATACATTATCAGAGAAGCTGCTTCAGTGTGAATGCAGAGATCACAGGTAGCAGTGTTTGTTCTCTTGTGTCCACTCAAGAAGACACAACAGCAACACTTATCAAGCCTATTGATATGCAATATTTGCCTATTATTGCAAATGCCAGCTCTGGGACTCTCACAGAAAAGCATCTCAGCTCCCAACACATCAGAAGGAACATTATACAGCTGAAAGTCAACCACAAGTCAAATAAAAGGGGATCTTCTCCTTTGTTATGTTCTTCCTCCCATGAAACAAAACTACATTTCATGGATAGACAGCTAAAAAAGAGCATTTACAGAGTTCCTTGTAAACTTCCTTCCAGTGTTCCTTCCACAGAATTTTAATGTATGCTAAGTTGAAACATTAATATTCATAGATGAGTGTTACTGCCGAAAGAAATAATTTTTACAACAAATTTAGCTTATTGCATTCTAAGCTGTCAAATCTCTTCAGGATTTTAAAGCTCAGAAACTCCTTTTAAGCTCTAGCAGAATCCAGAAAACACAACTATCTTTTAAATTTAATGAACTTTAATTGTTCTATCTTTCTCCTTTTCCAGAAAAATTAATCCTATGGATTCAACTTCTCAATTTCTCCAACTCACTATGAGTTTGAAGAGATCAGCCACTACTGAAGCCATCAGAGGATATCCTTAGATGGTCCTTTAACATTTCAAAAGGATTTAAACAGATTTTTGTCAGACAGACAATACAATTACTTTTAGAATACATTGTTCTGTTCTCTGCACTTCATTTTTCGTATTTTTTCTCAGTAGAAATTTCTTGAATTAGTTGACCATGTCAGTAAAAATACTTAAATCAGCTTTATCCTAAGCCAGCATATATTTATTTACTTTTATCTAACGAATATATAATATGCACCCAAGAAATCAAGCATTCTGTGTTCAAATGGTGCTGCCTATATAAGCCAAGATTTGTACAAACATAGAAGTTTAACATTAAGAATAATTTACCACATGACCTGCACTCTCTTTCTGATTACACTGTTAATTTTAATGTAAATGCCTATTTGTATTCTGAAAAAGATATTTCAATATTTGTGTTGTTTATAGCTGGAGAAGGGAACTATTTTATGGAAAGCAATTTGTTCAATTTAATTTTTCAGCTGCCCATGAATGTTCCACACTCATCATTAAATTTATTTCACATTAAAAATTATTACTGAAAAAAATTTAGTATATAATTCTTGGCTTATAGTACATTTCTAAGCACTTCATTGCACAGAACTCAGATTCCACAGTCGAAAATTATGTACAGATCACATGCCATAAATTTTGTCTCTATTTTACATAAGCAATTCAGCAATTATCCAAGCATTATTTTCTGGGCGAATGTATCAGAACACATACATAAAATGAATGTAAGAGTACTCACACACTGTCACCCTCAATGAGAGTAGAAAGGCTCCACCCATATCTTTGGACAAAAGAATGTGATTCCACAAATTGAGTGGTCCAGAATCATTCTTTGGGATAAAACAGAGGGGCAAGAGTTTTTACAGGGGTCACTTGGTGTCTAATCTTTCCTTCTGCCCTCATGTAATAATTTCAAAAAACACACAAACTGGAAAAAAATTATGTCCTTAGCAAGGATCAAATTCCTACAAACACACAAGCTATGTAAATGTATAGCTGAAAATTATATCCATAGGAAACTTTCAGACTAAAAGTGCATTAAATTCACAGAAAGTTTTTCCCAATTAGTAGGGCCCACATTGGAGGATTTGCCAGAACAAAAATAGACATCTACATTGCCAGAGCCTAGGTCTGAGATGCTTTCACTAGAATCTCACCATGGAGATGAGTGGCATTGATGGCTAAAGATGGTTTTAATTTTTTACTTTTTTTTTCATATATTTGTAGCATCGTAGATTTTTTATATATGTAAATGTATGGTTTCTAGGACTTTTTCTGCCCTTTCTCACATATTCTTGAAATTCTTGAAATAAGTTTATTCTTATTCTTAAGAAGAGACTTGCTGTCAAGGACATCTTGTTTTCCACCAGGACTTAAGAGACAAAACAAGAAATGGGGCAAAGGGGCTGGCCCATGGGTGGGTTAGCAGGGCAACTGATCTCCTGTTGGATGCACCTGCTAGATCTAGCCATTAATTAACCTTATAAAAATTGTAGAAATCCTTTATCACACATGCAAAGAGCCATACTCGTGCATCTGAAAGCTTTCAGTGAAGAGTTGCCTCTTATTTTACCACTTTAACACTGTTTTGGAAGAGGTTTTTTGACCTCAGGCAGCAACGTTACAACGGACTACACATCTCACCCTGAAGTGAGATGCACACAAAGCAAACCAGATGATTTACGTCCATTAGATGTATGCCCATGAATTGCAGACATTGTAGATAAGATGATTCTTATCCCATCTCAGTAACAAAGCCTGTGACTGTGAGAGCCTTGCTACTAAGTACCCTTCAGCAAGCAGAAACACATTTCTTGGATCACTTTACGGGTTCTGCGTACCCACAAATAGAAACTTGCACGCCAGAGAAAAACGCGTTTTTGTAACATGTTCAACAGGAAGAAGGCTTCAGATTTTTCCTACAGATAAATAAACTTAATTAGGCTTCAAAGGAGCACTTTTTAACTTCATTCTTATGAAGGGATAGAAACTTCTCCATTTATGGAAAAAGAGTACATCTACCAATGTAAAAAAATGTGGTAACAAGATGGTTTGGCACGCATTTCTTAATTCTATTTCATCAAGCTTCTATTCTTTGTGTAAGTACTCAAGTTGCTACATGAGCAAATCTTACACAAATAATGACTGTCATTAAACAGTTGATTCGAGTGGAATATCATGGTTCTCTAGTCTGCCAGATAAGCACTCGGGAAGTGTTGCATTGCTATTTGATATGTTTCCCTTCTTTTAAATTCTAAAGAATCCCACGACTTGCATAATAAGCAGCTTTACATTTTAAACTCAATGAGCAGAGATACTGAAGCAAAGCAGAAATCTATCATTAAAAGAATAAACATCTCTGTTGATGCTTCATTGTTGAAAGGCTTTCTTGAATAAAACCAAAACATTTCCTTGCTTTGAGACACAAGTGGATTTCCAAATCTCACAGTGGTTAGAACAGAAAATGAGTTCAAGTCCAAGAAGCATGGAGTACCTCTGTAAAAGGAAACCCTGTCAACAAAGAATATTCTGCTTCAAAGTACTACTGCAATGGAAATTAAAGACTCTGGCATTTTTACCCACATGAATTCACATCTCAGCCCACAAGCACCCTAATTTCAAACCTAAACCAAAGCATACAAGGAGTTTATGAGCAAATGGTAGATTACGCTGTTGATTGAATAAGGTGCTTCAGTTTGGGATTGAGGGTAGGCTGCTTTCAGCATTTGCTTCAACAATAGAACCACAGAGTGGTTTGGGTTGGAAGAGCCCTCCAAGCTCATCTTGTTCCAACCCCCCTGCCACGGGCAGGGACACCTTCCACTTAGACCAGGTTGCTCAGAGCTCCATCCAGCCTGGCCTTGGACACTCCCAGGGATGGGGCATCCACAGCTTCTCTGGGCAGCCTGTGCCAGGGCCTCATCACCCTCACAGGAAAGAATTTCTTCCTAGTAGCCAATCTAAACCTGCCCTCTTCAGTTTGAAGCCATTCCCCCTTTTTCAATCACTACACGCCCTTGTAAAAAGTCCCTCTCCTGATGTCTTGAAGCCCCTTTAGGTACTGGAAGGTGTTATCAGGTCTCCCCAGAGCCTGTTTTCATAGGAGAGGCGTTCCACCTCTCTGATCATCAAAAGAAAACAATAGAAAAATCGAGAGTAGGCCTAAAGAGCATTTGTACAGCAGCTGTACAGAGTGAAAAAATACACCAAACGAATAAACCTTAACAGCAATCTCACGTTTCAGTTACTTTCCTTTACTTGCATACTGCAGGATCACTGTAACTATACTTGTTTGCGAGCATTTATATGACTGAGCAAGAGCTAGAGAGAAAGATACCAATTTCAACCATTTCTTAGCAAGGAATGATCTCATGGTCATTTATGATGGTACTGTCATTGATTTACACCTGTAAATCAAGACATGAACGGCCGAAAAACCCCAAAAAACAGCACACACAAACATGCCCAAGAAAAGAAACCTGCTGTCGCAACAATAGTTCACAAACAAGTCTTGAAGACAGATGCTTCTTTTGTAGCTGAAGGGAGAATTTATGCCTATGAAGAAAAAAGGGTTTCTTGGTTCTCCACAGTCTCCATTGCAACACTTACTGAACATTTTTTTTGTAAAAATAATTCCTCCCTTTCTCAAATTTGGCGCAGTCTTTGTTTGCAAAATATCCATTTTTTAGAGAAAATGTTATGCTTGAAAAACATTAGTTCTAAACTAAAAAGCTGCCTGGTTGCCTCTTTTTCCTAATTCTCCTTTGCAGCCTTGGCTTTCTGGCTATTTAACTGCACCAAAGGCAGTGACACAAGGGTAACAATCTCAAGGTCCTCATTTAGGCTTTAACTGCATTTTAAAGTAAAGAGTAGAAGTACAAGGTCTGGTGAGGAAGTATTGCCCATGGTGAAGTTTCCAAAAGCTTTGACTTGTTATTAAAATAGAAAATTAAAATCTTCACCTTGTAAGCACCTTTGCCCAGGAGGAAAAAATTATTTGCTTTTAGATGTGTTTATAAGCTGGTTGTGCATGAATGGGGCATGGAGAACTTTTGTATTTACAATAGGTATTGTCAGTGTGCATCAAACTCGCTCATTAAAGCTGTACTGAAGTGTGAGTGCAGTACTAATGTCTGTATTTTGTACCTGAAGGAAAAAGGTTATTTAATATCCTGGAGATCACTGAAACATTGTTCAGCTTGAAAAACTGGAGGGGCAGTAGGAAGGATTTTATATATCCTTTACACATCTCTTTCATATGCAAAGTAGGACATATGAGAGTATTCCAAGGAGCACCACGTGTTTAGCGTTTCGATACAGAAGTGGTGCAAGGTAACCATAATTCACCACCCAAGTAAATCACTTGGAGAAATAGCTTTAATCCAGTGCTGGTACCATATAAGCACCAGAGAAAAGATTTATTGATCTTTATTTGGGTTTCCCTCACATAAATTGTAGAGATCTTTTGCCATGTATAACCAATTCTTGTCATTCCTCTCCTGCATAGGTAAGCAAACCCATTCTCCAAAGCAGGAAAACCTCCCGTGTTTCTCTGAATTTGGAAGGTGTTGCTCTCAAAAAGATTTACTTAAACACATTCACCACAATTCTTTCTTCCCCAGCAGGTAATTTCTCAGAAGAATTTGGCTGACTTAATTGATCTTATGTTTGGTTCTAGAGAAGCTCAGCTCCAGAGTGTTTATAATAGAAGTTATTACACAGAGACCATTATCCAGTCTCTGCACAATATAACTGCACGACATAACTATATGATACAGCCCAACTTCTAAGAGGCCTCAATTGTTTTCCTTCTTGAAGAAGGAGCCAAATATTGTGGTATGACTTTAGAAAAATATCTTAATTAAATCTTGGGAAGCGCAGAACACCCAGGAGACCACAAACGCGCGATAAGATCAAAATAGAATTTACACAAAAGAGGAATTGCTAAAATTGCTGAAAATTGCATTTCAAAAGATGAAATAGTTATAAAAGAGAAAGTATGTGAGTTCATACTTTACTTCTGTGGAATAATTTGTATTTATGAATCTTCTCACACAGTACTGCATAAATTCAAATATTTCAATAAATTTAAAACATCGTTTTTATCATTGTGCATACACAAGACCAAAAAAATTCACATCACAGATCCTTCAATGCTGTGTTCAAGTGCGAAAATCACACAGGTTTAGGGAATACAGGTAGTGGAAGCTCTTCTTTCCTCAATACATGGAGGTTTCAGAAAATTTAGGAAAAATGGATTAAATAAGGTGCACAATTCTCTTTTCTACCAAAACCCAATCTATGGGTGAAATTGTAGTATTTTAAAAATAATTAAGAAATCTCTTATAATCACTGAATAAATACAGGGGTTTAACATTGAGTATTAATGTCTATTCCTTTTCTTTGTGTATGACCTAAAGACAGTACAAGTCAAGGCCCAACGTTATTACAGCTAAACAATAAAATAAATCTTGTTAATGAGAATTCGCTTAAATCCTATTCTGAGTCGTATATTGAGATATAAGTGCTTCCCTGAAAGATTACCTTGCAGTAAGTATTCATCCTCCTGAAACATAAATTCTGCAAATTATTTTCAGATGCGCTAAAATGTAGCTCGATCGGCAAAGAATGAGCATTTCAAATAATGGAAAGGAGGAAAGATTAAAAAAAAAAATTGGTATAATCACAGGGAATCTGCCTGGTACTGCCTGTTCATAGTCTCGACTGTCTTAGCAAGATTATATCCTTGGAATGACACTTGTGAGCTTGAAGAGAGAAGGTGGCATCTCCACAGCAGCTACTAAGACAAAACTTCTACATATAACAAGAGAATAAGGAGCTTTTACTAGCTAAGTACATCCTTGTCTTGGGTAGAGAGGCACAGCAATCACAACCAAAGGGTCAGCTTGGAACATCATAGACAAAGAAGGAAACTGCAGCACCGCTGGGGGTTTTATGAGTTGCCCAAACTGCAATTTACTGCAAAGAAAACATTGTCTGCCCATGGTGAGCATGGCACTGGTTTAGGCACACGGTCAAATTGGGTAGGCAGCTCCCCAGGGTGAGTCATCTACACTGGTTTCTGCTGGGATAGGGCTGAATTTCTTCAGAGCAGCTCTTAGAGTGCTCTGTGTTGGATTTGTGACCAGAACAGCACTGATAACACGGGGATTTTTTAGCTACTGCTGAGCAGTACTCGCAGACTGTCAAGAGTGCCTTTTATACTTCTTTCCTCCCTTTTGCCCTTCCCATCTTCTCCAACATCCTGCTGTGGGGGAAAGAGAGTGAGTGCTTATGTGGGGCTTAGCTTCCTATCAGGTTTAAACTACAGAATTGTCTCAGACTGAAGTTGATCAGATGGCTGAAAATAATTTTAAACAAAAGGCTAATACAAATAAAATACTTTCAAGCGAATCACTTCTAGCGTGATTCAAAAAAAAAAGTTAACCTCTTCTAACTAATATTATCAACTTGCACGGTCATTGTATCCAATCCAGAGCTGTATGAACAGCAAGGCATACCTGAGTGTAAAACACAAGACAAAGGCAGCCATTTGCAAAAGTTAAAAATGAGAGTAAGACAATCTAAGAATTCGCTGTGATGGTAGTATCATACATGACCCCATAAGTGGCTTGTGTTGCACCAGGGTCTGTACAAACTTGGCAGAAGAATTTTCCCACCCTATTTAAAATTATCAAATAATGGAGGGAACAAACAGGCAGAAGAAGAGGCAAGTAAATATTGCAATAACACAGAGGCACAGGAAATTTTTGTTTGGCTATTCAGGAAAGCCAGGTATGCAGATCAGCATGGTAATTTCTAACTTCTGAACAGGAAAAGAATAGAGCCTCTCCTCCGAGTATGAAAACTACAATGCCAATGTTAATGACTATTCAGTGGTTGAAAATCAACAGTGTTTCAGTACCACACTATTACTTAACCACAAAATATTTAAAATTTTCTCCTAAAAAATGAGTTACAGATGTACAGATGTCCCAATTCCCAGACACAGTTCTCACAGGGTCTCATCTGCACGACCTGCAGGACCCACAAAGGAGAAAAAAGATCCTACAAAGGATCCACACAGGAGAAAAAACTCCTTTTCAGGCAGAAAACACTGTCCTTAACACTTAAGAGACAGATAAACATACCAAGAAAATAACATTAGAATGTGGATCCGAGCAACTTCTTTGAAAACCTTTTGCTTCCAACAAACCTCCTATTCCAGATTTCTGTAGCTTTTGACAGCCAGGGGATAAACCACACAAACAAATAGCTGTGCTACTGACACCTTCTGACTTTTCTAACTGTTCAACCTTTATTTAGTATTTCAATCAATTCAAATGACCCTCCAGATGTTCATTTATCTGCTTTGTCAGGTCCCATCCCTCTAACAAGGATTTTGGCTTCCAGAGCTAAGGGATTGCTCCCAAGAGTACTTACAAGAAAAGATCCTTACCACAAGCTAACTATTAAACCAAACCAGGAGTATCGTAGCTGTCCTGATCCAAAAGAATGACAAAGACCTTCTGAAAATCAGAGACAGTTGGGGGTTTGCACCCAACTATGTTCCTGGACATGTTCACTTCACTGGTACCACATACGCTGTGTTTCAGCACTGTCTGACTTGTCCAAGGAAGATACAAGACACTGTATAACAAATAAGTGGGAAGTTCTGTAAGAGGAAAGTAACTGAATCATGATCATGAGGGTTTGTAGAGAAATGGGGAAATTCTTTCTTTTGAGGGAGGAAACAGACACAAAAAATTCTTGCAGCGCATTCAGCCAAGCTTAATGAGGTTGAGCATGTGTTTTCCATACTCTTCCCTAAAAAGCACACAGAAATCCTGCCAGCCAAGTTCTGAACTGATGTTTTGTTTACCTACTATTTTACCATAAACATATCACATCAAAGCTTTTTATATTCAGAGCAATAAGGTCAGGCCTTACTCACTGGTATAAATCCAGAAAAAGCATCACTAAAACCTATAGATGCTGTTTGTGCATGCAAATCACAAACATCCTTAATACTCACTTCTTTACCTAGCTAAGGAATTTAAGTCCATACAAAGAAGGGGAAATTAAAAGCTCAAATGGACAAAAGATATCACACATACATAAAATAAATTATACTGGAGTGATTAATTTACAGAGTCAAGCTAGAATTAGGATTTAAATGGTCATTGAAATATATATACAAGATTTTTTTTTTTTTTCTGCCCCTTGCTTACTATAAGAAATTTGAGAACAGTATGGCAGTTTTGTTCTTACAACTATTAAAATGTATAAGCAAAATCACTTGTGTAGTTATTAAGGACATTCTTCGGGGAAGTTATTTGAATTCCCACGTAGTCTGGCAACACATTTGCAATTATTTTGCTTTATTTAGAGCTCGTGTTTCATGAAACATAATTACAATTAAAAAGCTCTTTCATATTTAAATTTGACCATTTGCAATTTTTGTTAAAAAGTTGAATATTGAAGTTAAAATAATAGAAAATAGGATTATTTCTATGTATTGAGTATGGTATTATGATTACAACTGATTTTTGTTTCTGTAGCAGTTTTTATTCCAGAATTGCAACATGTTAATTATAGCTTATGTTTGAAAAAGCCTTTGTCTCCAGGAAGCCTGTTTAGCACATGTTTAGTGAGATTTATGCATAAGCTTAAATTTAAGTTCATTTTAATGTGATTTCCTGAACAGTGGTGTGGCTTTAGCCCATAACAGAGGTTTTTTGCTCTACAATTAACTAAACTTCACAGTGTCCCTGAGGTCTTCTTGACTCACATTTCTTTAATGGATTTTGCTCTACTGTAATTCAGAGAAATAAATCACAGGCAGATCAAGACACATTTTTTCCTTAATTTGGGGCAGATTTCAGACCTAGGATTTCTCTGAAAATATTACTTAACTGTGCAAAAGTGGAAACACAACCCCATAACTGAGGTTACTCAGATTTCCTGGCTCTTGGAGATTTGCTTCTAAAATTACAGAAAATTAACTTAGGAGGTAATGCAGGGACATTAGCTCTCTGGTCAAAATGCCAATAAGAGTCATTACAGCTTCAAAAAGTCAACAAATATGTAATGAGAATGCAAAACACTTGAAGAACATAAGGAGACATGAAAATAAGCTCTGTGCTATCATTGTTAGATGTGCTTTGGGAGCTTCCCTTTAGGTTATGAGTCCTGTGAAGAGTGATTTAAACAAGTAAAAGTGTCTTAACCAGATAATTCCATTCCAGTACCAGGAATCCAGTAGACACAAACCTGATCTGTTCTTGAGGCGGACAAACACATTAATCAAAGAATCATAAAATAGTTTGTATCAAAAGTACTTTTAAAGGCTGTCTAGTCCAACCTCCCAACCATGAGCAGGAACATCTAGTCCAGGTTGTTTAGAGCCCCCAGCAAAGAATCTGAGTCAACCTCCTAAATCTCACCAAATGGCACTCCTTTTCTTTTTTTCAAGGTGCAATTTGAAGACTATTGAAGTAGACTGTAAGAAGAGTTCAACAGAGCAAAGGGAATGAAAAACCCACTCTTCAGCACTTGATCTGGTTGGTGATCGCCCAGCCCTCTAATTTATCAAGATGTCTCTGCAGGGCCTCTCTGCCCTTCAGGAAGTTGGCAGCTCCTCGCAATTTAGTGTCATCAGCAAATTTGATTTCAAGCCTTCCATCTAGGTTGTTAGAAGTTGTTGGAAGAGAGGAGGACAGAGCCCTGTAACCTCACTAGTGACTGGACACCAACCTGATGTCACCCCATTCGCTCTATGCATATGTAAGGTTTCTCAAAGGGAAATCAGCTCTGTTGGAAAAATCCTGCTTATGATAAGAAGGAAAAAAGTTTTGTGATAGTAATCGACCCATTGTCATGAGTGACAGCACGGACTCTTGCTTCTTCCAAAGAGAATCAAGTTCATTGCCATCAAGCATTGAACACTTAAACACTTAAATGCTGTACAATTAGGTGAGGCTTTTATACTCATTTTTATGCTAAAAATACTCTGGCTAAATTATACTTGTTAACATTCTTGGGAACAAAACAGACACACGCTGGCAGCATGCCACCTCCTGTGTACAGGCATCCTCTTGACCAGCCAGCACTCTGACCATGCATGTCCACACACAGGTTAAATAACTTGGTTTTAGTCTTCATGTCGGCTGTACATTTCCCAAAGTGTTTTTTGTGAGCAGAAGTGAACAAAGGCCCTATATAAGGCTTTTCTTGTCTCCTACAACCCATGGCACTTAAGCACTTTCAATCAAGTGTATTTGTATATCCACTTTCCAAAAACACAGGAAAAGTGCTGATAATTCCTATTTTCTTGAGGCTTAACAAACGCCATGACATAGGAACCAGGCAGAGGAGAAGATTGGGATTTCTGACAAACTCTACCAACAGTCCCTTACCAACCTAACTGTTCTGAACACAGGCTTGTTACCCAGTGATAAGCATCAATACACACCAAGATACTTCTTATTCTAGTTTGCACAAAGGAGGGAGGCAGTTGGTAACGCACAAAACTTCACACTAACTCATCAAAACTTGACACCATTTATACATCTCAACAAACAGAGCCCACCAGCATTCATTGGTTACATAACTTTTTCATTAATTAATACTCAAGCCTCTATTTGCTTGTTGTAGCTCTTGATGCTAATGTTAATTGGTCCTCACATGCAATTCTTTCCTCCCCTTGGGTCAGGGGCCTGTTTTTAGCAGGTGGTCAACCAGTCGGTCACTGCAGTCTCCCACTGCCATAATTATCTCTTCCCCAGTTCCTGCTCAGTTCTGCTCACTTCATTCCTGGTGGCTCTCATCCAGACAGCCCATTCATCCCTGGGATTCACTTCTCTATTTCCTAAAACAAAGAATTAGCCAAGCAATTGCTTAATGAGCTCTGCCTAGCTATAACTACTGATTAACAACTTAAAAAAAAAACAAAACTGCAAATTTTGATTCAAGTCTTGAGGGCTCAGACCTTGAGGGGCTTGATATCACAACCACTGGGAGTACCACAGAGCACACATTCAGTGCAACACCTAATGCATAAAATTGTTGAAAAGCACTAGAGGTTTTGTCATTTCAAACTACAACTCCTGGCAGTCCCAGGAGTACAGAGGGGCTGGTGGGAAGCAGGAAGCAAGTAGCACAGTGCAATGTTTATTAAGCCAACATCTGGGCTCTGTCCCGACTTCAATTTCTAATTTCAGAACCTAGCCTCAAGCAATGTGTCATTACTTTTCTCATACTGGAGTAAGAATAACATAGATAATCACAATAACACCATTTCTGCAGAAAATCTCATTTCCCAAAGTACAATGCAGGTCACCTTGCCCAGCCCCTGCTAACACTCACAGTCTGAAACTCCATCTGCTCTAGATATAATAAAACTTTGAAAACATGGACTTTCTGTGAGGCTGGCAGCCACATTTCTCCACTCAAAGAGGTACTATGATCTTGAATAGACAGTTATTTTTCTAAATATGGTATTCAAAGAGGGCACTTGAGAGGTACTTTCCATTTGGGATCTAGTTCTGCTGTGTCTGGCAGTGAAAGCTGAGCTAGAGGTTAACATCAACTCTGGTGTCTCTGAATGTGACATATTTAATGCTTCCCCACGACCTGAGCACACGAGTCTACAGGATCTCAGAGATGGCAGCCTGGCCTTCTGAAGATCTCAACACAGCTTTAGATCTGAAGGGAAAAGATGACACAGACCATTCTTGTCGCTTTCAATATTTTGAAAAAGACAAAAATTGGAGACCAAAATGCCAGCTAGAGAGACCTGTGCATTGATGAAGTTACTGAATCTGGGATTTGTGGATTTTTTGGTACTTTTCCAGGTGTCTAGTGCCCTGGTTGAGTGACTGAAGAACAGTGCAAATGCCCTGACACCCCAAACTCAGATGCTGCCATGAAAATCCAATTGCATTGCAGATACTTTAACTGTCTACAGAAAGTCAGATGCTGGTCTGATTTGTGACAACAGAAAAACATTATTTTGCAATAAAATTATTAATAAAGATGTAAGAAAACTATTATTGATATAATAATTATAATTAAACTACCAGTTTATTAGTATTGAAAACTTCGCATTGTATGTAATTTCTTATGCTATTATCAATAATAATAATAATAAATATTTAGCTTTATAAAGCTGCACACTGGGAGAAGACTCTTTCTTAAATATTTGTTTTACTTGACATCAAAATCAGGAAGTCTAAACTGTTTCCCACCAAGAACATCCTGGAAACCCTCTCTGGGAATTGCAGCCCCCTCAGAATAACCACACTCCATCACAGAACACTTATTTAAAACACTTGGAGGAACATGAGGCTGACACAATGAACATGAGAACATTCTTGCAGTCTGCCCAGCTTGCTCTTTTGTAAGTCATTTGCCATCTTGCCAAGACATTCATTCCACCTTTCACACCATCATTCATAATGAAAAATGGAATATTTTTGCTTGAACACTGTGATCAGCGTGATTTTGCAGAGTACACATCGATCCTTTTAGATTTGTGTTCACGGTGGTGTCTTGACTAATGTGAGGTGGCAGATGATGCCCTCAGTGACCAGGAGGTTGTCCTAAACACTGCAATCAAATAGTGGGTCTGGTGACAATGTGGCACATTTTTTTTCTAAATTGAATTAAGTCCATGTTGGCCAGAGCTCTGAGCAACCTGGTCCAGTGAAAAGTATCCCTGCCCATGGCACTGGGGTTGGAACAAGAAGATCTTGAATGTCACTTCCAATTCAAATCATTCTATGATTCTGTGAAAATAATGTCATTTTCCCAAATCAGTCCCAAAGACAGGAAGGCCTCTCAGCAGCAGGAAACCTCTCCATGGATTTCTAGCAGACTGAATACAATGTGTTCAATTAAATCCATTCGTTAAATGAAAAGAAAGGACAAAAGAATGAAACAATAGTTCTTTCTTGCTATGAACTGTAAAAAGATGAGGGGGAGCAGCATTGTGACTGTATACTGCACTGTCCTAGGAGTTAATGCCATCCTGCAATTTTAAAATGTGATTTATCCTGTCACAGAAACACCACTTCTGAAGTATGACAGGTGAGATACACGTTCATGAAGGATTGAAGAACATTGAGGGCAAATTTTGCTGCAAGTTCAGCTTTTCTGTATCATTCCTCTGCCTCCATCAATGGCACTGCAGATGTAACACTAACTTTTGGTCTGCTCTGGTATGCCCATTCTTATGTTCAAGCTTATACACTTTCAGGATCTTTTAGCAGGGATTTTGTTTTCCTGAAGTGCTTTCCTCTTTCTTTTTTTTAACAGTGAGCTGCATCAGACTGCTGCCAGCTAACATTTTTCTGTCTCTCAATGATCCATCAGCTGATACTCTTTCCTGAAAGCATTTCAAAGTATCTGAATGATATGCCTAGGCTTCATAGGCATTTCATCTTCCAAATCTGGCTTCTGTATGACCTATAGTTTTTGAAAAGCTGCTTTCTATTATTATTTATTCTGTTATTTTTAATAGAGGCTACTTCTACACGGCAAGTTTTTGAACTCAAGCTTATTAGATGGTTATCTGCACAGATGTTTGAGGAAAGATCTCCCTGGAAGCTGTAAGGCATATTCACTCACCATGGATATTTCATCTGTTTCAGTACACAACAGGTACCTCTGGGATGGAAACCAGGGGAAGATGGTTCTGAAAAATTGCATCTCATTCCCCAGGCACCAGGGTCTCTAAATCCCTGCGGAAGGGAGAGGCAAGACCTCAAACTGCAACATTTAAACCCACCCAAGCCTTCAGTCAGAGCCCTCTTTTAGGAAGCCTCACTCCTAGAGCCTAGAAAAGGTCATGTATTTAAAGAGGTATGAAACAAAATTGTTGCTGCTGCCTAATTTTGAAGGCTATGAGCAAAATGTTGCTCACGGACCTTAAAGAAAATGTCAAGGTACAGAGGATTTTTTTCCTAGAATCATTTTTCCCAGATGAAAGTTTACTGCTCTCAGCCTGGAGTGAAAGCAAAAATAATGTACATACTATAACAACCCCAAGGCACAACAAGAAAAAAAAATAGAAATAATTCACAGCAAGGTTAGAGAAACATCACACAAAAATTACAGTTATGTGGCGTAACAGGCGTAAGAAAGAAAAACTGATGGATTAGATAGGATTCGATCAACATGTGACACCAGCGTGGCCTGACCCTTAGAGCAGAGGTGTACAAACAGAAAATTACTGCCAAAAGCAGCTTGTGATTGACTGGCAGGAACAGCCAATTCGCCAAAGTGGAAGAGGAGGGGTGAGGTGAGATCCATGTGCGGGAGAAGACAATGCACGCCTGTTTCTGGCTAGCCAAACAGACCCCACAGGCAACTTCAGGGGGCACTCCTCGACATGATTCAGAGATGTTTCAACGGCACAGATGATGTCTGAGGCATGTAGGAGAAGGAAAATAAACCCAAAAGTTTCTGCGCACATAGGAGCTCACAATAAGAAAGAATCACAGGAAAATAAATGTCCAGTTTGATATCAGATCTTCTAGTAATTTTGCCAATAGTTGTTAATAGGATTAGAATACGTTCTCATTAGAAGGTGTTTGAACACAGTATTTTCAAAGATGGTACTTTCTGTCTTTTCCTACTGAATTTTCCTCTTCAATTTTTTTTTTACAGGACATGAAAATGATCCTACAAGGAGTTATTAACAAATGCTACTTGTTATCTAAAGTGGCTAGCAGAAGCATGTCCCCCTCACAGTATGAAACCACATTATACTGATATGCTAGAGAGAGCCAGAAGCCAAACTAAAATTTCCTCATACACCCTACGGAGTCTGACAATGATAATATTTTAATTACAAAACTGAAATTCAGGCTGTGTTAGCTGAAAGGCTTCCCAGAGCTCAAGCTGACCCCTCTGCTTTAGGAGCATCTAAGGTATCTTTGTCTTATTCAGAATAAGAAATCTTCTGCCTTCTCAGTCCTTCCAGTCTAAAACTCTAACCTGACCATACTGTCATTGAGAACTAAGGGCAAGTATTTATAAATTTTCATGATAAATGATAATAAACGTTGAAGATTATTGCAGCTGGGTTTGCTGACATTCATGTGCAATTAACCAATATAACCAGTGAAAACTTCACTGTTCCTCCTGATTCCAGTTTTGTCATCTAGTGCCATGAAAGAACATGGATTATTTTTTCCATTCAGGAGATTTGCAATGTTGCACATTATTCCATTAGCAACTGTTCTTTCCAAAAAAAAGTGAAAGAGACTTCAGACATTAAAAGAGGGACGAGAAAAGGACATGGTGACTTTTTAAGATGATGCAAATGTCTTTTCTAACTGCTTTTGAGTTGAACTTCACACATGCCATTTTCATTCTCCTTTCTAAGCCAACTAACAGCTCTTCTAGCATTGTGATGACAGATGCATATAGACAAGAATCTGTCCTGAGCTTCCCCAATGTTTTTAAAGCCCAGAAGACTACATTTAAAGTAATTACCAGAGCACTTGCCTTCAATGTATATACCACCTTGCAAATTGCCAGCACTACAGAATAATCATCTCATATGGGACCAAAAGTATACTAAACCTGACAGCAGCCACACTGACATCACACATGTTCCAAAATAACCCTTGGTCAAAGCCTCAGAACTACAAGTGCATAAATTTTCCTGTGATGAATCCATCGTTTATTTTGTTTGTTACCCAGAACTAAGACTGGCATACCAAGCCTAGGTTTCCTTCTGATGAAATTATTTGCTAATATTGTGCCAGGTTCAGCCTAATGGTTTTCATGCATCAGTAAATGTATTTGAAGTGGGGATCCTACAGCAGAGCTCATACTAACTTGGACAGATTTTTATTACTAAGTTTTTCATAAATGGCCTACTTCTCAGCTGGTAACTCCATCCTCATAAATATTTGAAATATATGGTTTATCCTTCAGCTTCCCAGGAAGTGCCATATTAGCTATTGAGATTTCTCCCAGATGAAATTGATAAAACAAGGGCTTAGTAGTGGCCCTCCAAATGAGATGAAGGTCTCATTTTCTGTCTGTCATTAGTTTCAGTTGATTAATTTCTCCAAACTGGCTTTTTGTATGTATGGAGAGAAAGAGAAATCATTGTGTTCATGTGGCTTTATCACACAAACAAAAATAACAGACCATTACAATTCTGGATGAGCTGTCACTAAGCACTAAGGTGATCCAGTTTTGCCCAGCCTTTCCTCATCTCATCATTTTCTCCTGCAAAAAATAAAGCAACTCTATAATAAATGGGGTGGAGGGGTGTTTGCAAAAGATCCCCATTTTAAGCATTGAGCTAAATAGGAGGGGTCTTAGTGGAGACATGACAGTGTACTCCAAGAGATAGAAAGAAGCCTAAATGTGAATACAAGTCTATGACATAAGGCCTTCTGTTAGAGGTTTTGAGCTTCAAGGGTTTAGAGAACCTGGGATTAAATGTGTGGGGTGTCTAATCTTTCCCTTACAAAGTCTATTTACAAAGATATTTTTGATCTTCATTTCCCAGCTTTCTTCTAGACATCTAGGAGACTAGAAACTCAGCATTTATGCACACATCACAGCTTTTTTTTTATTATTTGTTAATGATTATTACTGTTTAATTTTATTTTCTAGCTCAATGGAAGCTAGCATATCTTGGGGTGGTGGGAGGAGTATTTTTTATTTCTATAAGATATAGACCATGAAGTAACTGCATCTACACACAGGAGTATTGAAGAAAGTAAACTTTTTTTTTTTTTTTTTTTTTAAATCTACACCAGGAGAACCAAAAAGTTCTGAACCACACGCAGAGAAACCATGAAGGCAGAGATACCTTGTAATAGGCTACGTTTTCCATGGTTGTATTCTGCCTGGAACAAATTCCCTTCTAATCTGAAATAGCCCAAGCGTGTTGACTGCCAGGGGACACTGCAAGGAGTCTGTATTTGTGCAGAGTGTGGTAGAAGTGAGGTGTTACCTCCGTGTGTGGGAGCAGTGCTTTGATTTCTGGCAGAGGGCTGATTTCTGCTTGCTGCTGGGGTAAGCTGCTATTTAATTTCACGGTGAACTGTGTCACAGCTCTGTTTTCCTTTTGCACTCTAAATCCTAGTAAATTGCCAAACACAATATATGTTTGCTTTAAACAACCTGTTCTCATTGTCCATTGATGGGCAAAACTCTAACCTACTAAAAAGAGCATAATCCACTAATATCATTTTACCCTGTGCAGGCAGCAGTGCATCAACAGCTTATGTAAAGTATCAGCCTCTCTCTTTCATACTTAAATGGCCTGAGAGTCACATGAACTGACTATCTCTGCCTTTAATACACAGAGCCCTGCCTGGTAGACAATGGAAATAGCCACACCCATTTTAAAGATTAAAAATTCTGACACAAACAAGCTGTGGGCCAAATAAAATGTGCCTAATAAGATTCAAGAAGTCTTCATGCCTCTTCAGAGGCTTCAAACAGTGACAATCTGGCTTCTCTCCACTAAGTCACTCTCCTTGTTTTTTCCTGCGTGCGTTTCCCCACCACGGGTGGAGAAGTATGAGGCAAAGCCTTAAAGAGTTTCCAGAATGCAGGGGTATTTTGTAATTTAGAAAGAAGATAAGAAACTTACAGGGTAAGAAACATCATCGCACCAAGAACAAAGTATAGCAAGCCTCTAAGTCCTGTATAATATACTGGCACTTCTTCAAGGTCATTAACACACACAGAGTTAATTCACCCAAGGAGAGACAGTAGCTGGCATAAGTGCAGTTATACAGATGCACAAAAGTGTCAAAGCTGTAAGGAAACTCCATTTTCATTCATTCTACCTCAGTGGTTGTTGTATCTGCTGAGGCTGAGAAAATCATTTTATCATAGTTTCTTCTTACTATGACTTACACAAGCTGATCTCCATAACAGCATTTTTTTCTATCGGCTCTGAAATTTCTCTCATAAATTCTCTACTGATCATTTTCTGCTTTGCTTCTTGCCTGATTTTTTCCAATTTTTGACTCTCAGTCAAGTTATTCCACTGACTGGCATATGAACATTTATTTCCATGCTTATACATTTATGTAAGTGCTTAAAATGTGCCACGTGGTCATCAGACTGGACTGGTGCTTCTCATACACTATCTCTGGTGCATTTCTTTTCATAGTCAAATTTTAGAAGTCATTTTAAAATAGGGTAATTAGAACTACAGGCATGCCACATCTTTAAATATCTGCTTTGCTCTCACTTCCATGTGATTCTTGAGACTGAGATTGATCTTTTGATCATCAAGAAGCAATATTCTTAACTTCACTTTTATCCTGTGAAATGCTCGACTAGCTGCACAAAACATTTTATATAGAGGGCTTTCTGACATTATGATTTTTTTTCAGATGGATCAGGGCCTTGAGCCCTCTCTTTAAAAGCCAGGCAAGCACAGAAAGTTGAGGTTTGGAGGTGCAAATTTATCCCTGCAGATATAATGGATGCTTTGATGCCATGTTCAGTTCAGGGTAAAATGTTTGAGCCCTCAAGTGACATTACCTTTCATGACACAAAATAATCCAATGTAAGGACTTAATTCAGTGGGGTTCTGATTGAATGGAAAATGGGTGACCTGTTAAAAAATGACAGCTTCTTTCTAAAAGAAAGTATCTCTTCATCCCCTCCATTAGATTACACAATGTTCACAGCCATGGGGACATCTTACAATAATTACTGATGGTCCAAACAACATATGGCATAGTTTGAATATTTCATAAAGTTCTGCCGTGGGATTTAACTTTAAGTGAGTCTTAATTCCACCTGAAAGGCCTCCAAGACTACTTTCCTAAAAAAAAAAACCCTAATCAAAGAAAGACTTGGACAGAATCCAGGCAACCTATTATAATTTAGAATTCAAAAGGCAGTATCAGAAGTAACGGTCTAAAGTCACAGGAAAGGACAGAAATAACAGAAGAAAACCTTTTCTCACACATTCTCTAGCGTTATTTCATTTGTGTGAGGAATTATAAGGGAAACAGCAGGCCACAGATATTTTCTGTAGATTAAAACAACATATGATGCTCAGAAACAGTCTCTAGCAGGCTTTGTATTGAAGAAAATGAAACGCAATCTATCATTAGTATTCTCAGCAGAAGATATAAAAATGTTGTCAAATATTCCCTTAAGGTAGTCTGGGACTAATAGGAATAGGATATGAAAACTCATCTAACCCATTAAGCTCTTATTCAGGCTGTGGTAGCAAAGTACCTTTTGAAAATACCATATAAATGATCATCAGATATGAAAGATTTCATCATTTCAGCTCCTGAGGGAACTTTCCCTACATATTTATATAAATTCTCTGAAAGCCTCTGAAGTCCATGTTTCCCTCTGAAATGGTTAACAGGAACATTGATATTGTAGATTTTACATTTTTATTGTAAAAGTGTCATTCTGGAGACACACATGAAGGAATCCCACACTGTTGAGCTCAACCTGACTATCACCCATCACTGATCTTTGCTGAGTGGTTTATTTATCTAAACTTGCTTTGTCTTCCTTAGTGAAAATCTTTGACACTGGCCAAAGCATACTAAATCCCAAAGTTGCAATCAAGCTTCTTCCAGATCTGTCTTGTAAATACGTTATTAATATGTCGTTATAATCTTTTTAATGTAGATTTTTGTTAGTGGCCTATATTTGTCTTTTCTTATCCACATTGCCTAGCAGGGGAAAAAATATATGGGTGCCTAATATTTAACTTAAAAATTATTCCAATCATCTAGGCTTCCATCTTAGCTCTGTGAACAGAGAGCCTCAGAGCATTCCAGTTTTGTCATTTATTTTTTTGTATTTGTAAATCCTGCTCTGAGTGTAAGGGGATTATGAAAACTGCTGGGGACAAGGGAATAATAATCCTCACCAATATTTCCTTTGAAAAGCAGACCTTGAGTTCCCTAACGGTAAATTTTTCCAGTGGATTAGTCAAAGAGACTCACTGCGAGAAAATCATATCTCTGCTGAAGTTAAAAGTCTCCTCTAAACATATTTAAAACCATTTATTTCATTTATGAAACAGCTATTTTTCAATTGGTGTTGTTCTGCTTATTGATTACTAAGAAAAGTCATTAAGTTTTCATTTGCAGGCATTCAAGGTTGTAAAAGATTTTCTTCCATTCATTAAGTATCTGCAGGAAAATGGCATTTTCTACACACTAGTGAACATATGGAACTGTTTCACTGCTTAAATTGCATTAAAGGAGAGCTCAAGAAAGGTCTGGTTTGGGGGCTTTTGCCCAAATCATAAAAATATATGAGACAAAGAAAGTAGAAGAGATTATTTCAGAAGGCAACACGCATCAGATAACTTCATCAGACACTCAATTTGGGCACAGCATTAATGGGCCAAAGAAAAGTGTCACAAACAATGCTTTAAGTAGAGTAGAAAGTATATTCACTCAGTATTCTAAAACCAGTCCTTACAGGCAGTCTTTCTTTTAATACCAAACCATCAGTAGCTCCTTTCTGCCACTAGTGGTTCATTCAACTATCACCATCATAAATCAATTCTATTGACTCATTTAATTATAGATACTTTTTTTTGCTGAGTGGTTAAGGTTCAGCACTAATGTGAAGTGAAATGTTTATCTGTGAGTGTCCATATTTTTAATAGGATTTTTTCCCTTTTTTTTTTATGTAAGGTTGCACTGAGTCACACAAAAGAAGTTTGCAAGAAACCCAATACACCTAAAAGGCAACTTCAGACTAACAGACACCACCTAGCTTTTGCACACCAGCTATTTAAATCAAGGCTCTCCAAACTTAGAACTTTAAACAGGACTGAGAACAAATTTTAAAAAGGACTGAGGTTCCCATTGTTGGAAATTATACAAAGTTTAATTTTTTTTATGTAACTTTAGTCAGTTTTGTTCTCCTTTGCCCCGAGGGAAGGGAACTGAAGTTTCTTTTCAGAAAATCTATTTTCCTTTCAGAAAATCTATTGATGTTAAGCTCATCAGATAGATTAGGAGTAGTACAGAAGATGCACAAAAGATAACAACCATTAACCCTGGCATGGTTGGAGACACCTGGTCTGGGAAAAGAGAGGTAGGAATGAGAACATGATCAACACCATAGGCAAAGAAATCCATATCCAATAGGAAATCAAACACTAGGAACTGCACAACTTAGGACAATGAACATTGAATTTCTGTGGGGTTTGACTGTATAAAACATGAAAAAGCTATTAAACTTCATATGTGATGGAATGATTTCTCTCTGCACAACTCGGGCAATGTGTGGATGAAATTACTTCTATTGCACATCCTGGCCAAAATAAAGTAATGCCTTCATTCCAACACGAAAAATGTTTTTGGAGAGTTTTTCTGGTTTTCCCTCAGTTTTGGTGACACCATGGCAACAATACTTAGGACAGCATGAAAAAGAGGAGCTACCACATCACTTGTCAAATCAAGTATGGTTGGAAAAGGAAAGGTGATTTTTTCCCAAATACAGAAAAAACAAAATACATCAATTGCAGTATTACAAGACAAAAGAGATGGTTAATCCAAATGAAATTCGTGTTATATTCAGCCTTTTTGGCAAAGTATAAGGCATAAAATTCATTGTTAAGCAGCCACATGTAATCAAACCAACCTGAGACCAAATTCTAAAAGCACTTTAATAAGATTATTTCAGTCTAGAGACACACCAGGAACACGTGTCAGAGACTGAAATGTTGTACAGTTAATAACTTAGACATCTTCATTAAAGATTTTTGCCTGTTATAGCAAAACTGTATAAAAGCTGCAAAGAAGACTACCATGCCCTGTCCAAGGCCCTGGACCTGTCTAAGGCAGGTTGATGGAGATAAGATTAAGTGACTCAGATCTGGGCTGGGGGAAAAAGAATACATTCACACAGGGATCAAATTTAGCACCTTTGAGGTGGAGACCACAGCCCCGGGGCTCTCAGCAGCCAGGCTGGCACAGACCCTCACACCAAAAGGGTGAGGAGGAGAGGTTTGGGGAGTGCTGAAAAAGCCTCTGCTCCAAGGCGGGGAACACTCATCCTCCTCCTTGCAGATTGGCTCAACTCTGGAGTTCCTTCACTCCAGGAAAATCTGCATTTATGTGTAAGACAGCAGAGGGGATGTCATGGCCCATCCAAGAGGTCCCCAGACCCTGCAGCAGGGCACTGCAACCTTCTACAACAGAGCCACAGCATTGCAAGGGACAGTGACAAACTCACCTTCCCCAGGGAAGGCACCTGGGCATTCCCACATGGCCCAAACATACATGAATCCATTGGATTCTTTAATTTTCAGTGCCTGGGGGGGGCCCTCACCCGCACACTCCTTCCTTCCTTCCCTCCCTCTTTCTATCTTCTTCTCTTTCTCTCTCTTTCTCTTCTCCTGTTTTACTATTAAATAAAAAGTATCAAGTTTTCTGGCACCAACATCTAACCTTGTTTGGTTTCAATCAAGTTTTGGGGTATTTTTCAAACCTTTCTGGGTTCAATCTGTGTTATTCACAGAGGCTTAATTTTCTTTGCTCTTCTGTGTTTAAATCACTTTATAACAATATGCAATAAGGAAAGCTGAATTATTATTATTATTATTATGCATAAACTGTACTTATTGCTCTTAGACATTTTTTTTGTTGTGTATTCATTATTTCAATTTTATAAAAGCATTGCTCTTCCTTAATCTCACCTTTGTTTCCATACACCACCAGCGTGCATCTCACTAATTAGATTTCTAATTTTTGTGAGATCTGTCTGTCTCTCTTACTCACCCTGTCTCATTATTTTCAAATGAAATGGCATTAACACTACTCTTAATAAAAATATTATTTCCCAGATATAGTCTTAACAAGCCCTACTCCAATACCTTCTTCATGAGATTTCTCTTTGAGCAAAGACATCGTGGTGGCAATTTAGGACTCAGAACACTAGCTGTGCTCAAATTCCTTCCAGCCCAAGTACAGTTGGCTGAGAATTGATTTTCCATTGCAGTGTGGTGTTGGCATGTGTACATTGTATAGAGTGGGCTGCCTGCCAGCCTTACCACTGCCACGCAGGACTAATATAATATTATATAGGCTTACAAGTCTATTTCTTTGCAAGCTACCACAAAAAGAACTGGAACTTTTTTCTTAACTAGGAGCAATATTGTTATTTGATTGGCATTCCTTCCAAGGGAAGCTAAATCATTACAAATTCCTGACTGAAATAGAACAGTAATTGGCTCCATATTGCAAAATCTCTACTAGAGACACTCTTTTGCAGTCTGGTCTAGGTTCTCCACAATGATTTCTAGGGCAGGGATGATGCACTTGCTACCTGGTCATAAATCCCAGTCTGACACATCTTGGTTTTTATTTTAAGACAAAGACTGAAATTCTGTGCTTGATACTAATGCCATGTTCCCCATACATCATCTTCTCATGGTTTATCCACTAGGTAGTTGCTGATCGAAAGGAACAGCTTCAGAAGTACTTTAAGCAGGAAAAAGTAGGAATTCCACTTAAAGGCAAAGATTTATATCCTTGTTACCAGGCACTCACCTACAACTAAAGTTCTCCCTTTGTGCTATTAAAAGTGTTGGATGTACAGTGAATAGGATCAGAAAAATCCCCTGGGGCTAAAAGCACACCCATGAGCTTCCCACATTCATTTCAGCTCCAAACTGCATCCCAAGATGACTGTACCAACACAAAAAAAGGGAGTGGGAAGGAACAGAGGAAAAAAGATGGATTGCTTCTTTTGATGGTGTGCCAGCATAAAGCATTCATAAAGCTGCTACCTAAGGGTCGTTTTGAAGTTTGTGCTACCCAGAGAGGTTGTGGCTCCACAGAAGTTTTTCGTTTCATAATAATTCTCACTGCACCATCACCTCTTATAATCCCCTTGGCACAGGTAAAAGTATTGGGGCACGTACATGAAGGAGCACTTTTGGGGGTAAGGAAGTGAATATGTAACATACCTCATGACTTCTGGAGTACAGCTGAACTTGAGAGGCATAATTCAGATCCCAGTCTGTAGAGAAATTTGTTGGATTTTCTGATTCTTTTATTGCTTGAGTCTAAGCTTTCCTTTCAATGCAATACTGAAGAGCAGATCTAGAAAATCAAAAGAGAGAAGGTGAGAGCATGAGAGAGCTGAAAACTCTACCAATTTTGAGTATCAAAGTCCAAAACTGTAATTCTGAGAACTCCCATTCGAGCCCCATCTAATCTTGGGCATGGTGTGGAGGAGTTCTGTTGTCTTACTGAGCTTTTGAATTCATAGAATGGTCTGGTTTGAAAGGACTTTAAAGAGCATCTAGTTCCATGAGCAGGAGCACATCCCCACAGACCAAGGTGCTCAATCCAACCTGGCCCTGGACACTGCCAGGAGTTGGTCACCCAGCTTCTCTGGGCAACACGTGCTAAGGCCTTACCATCCTCACAGAGAGTTTTTTCCCAACATCTAAGCTAAATCTAATTTTTCAGAGTGAACCTCGGTTTGAACTCCCTATCCTACCACTACAGTTCCTGATGAGGAATCCCCTCTCCAGCTTCCCTGTAGCCCCTTCCCACACCACGAGATCTCCACACAACCTTTTCTCCAGCCTGAACAGCCCCAACTTTCTCAGCCTGCCCAGATAGGGAAGGAGCTGCAGTCCTCTCAGAAACTTCCTGGCCTCCTCTGGACTTGCTCCAACAGTTCCATGTCCTTATATTGGGGAGTCCAGAGCTGGATGTGGCACTACAGGTGGTGTCTCCCCAATCTCACAGAGCAGAGGGGCAGAACCCCCTCCCTCCCCTGCTGCCCACACTGCCTTGAATGCAGTCCAGGATACATTTGGATTTCTGGGCTGCAAGTGCACATTGATGGCTAATGTTGAGTTTTTCATCAACAAAATTGACTTTTCCTGACTACCTAGCATTGCATCCTTGCTCAGCCCAGAACTGCCAATCTGATAATGTCGACAAATCTAAAAATGCAACAGAAAATCCTCTACCTAAATTGCTCAAGGATCTGCAGACTTTCTCATGGCATAACATGACTCGATCTATTAAAAAAAAAAAAAGCACTTTGGCACCACTCTCAAGACTCCATTCCATTTTCCATGAGTGGGCCTGGCAAGTGATTCTATGAACTGTACCAGGTACAATACCAAGCAGAGAAACTGAAGCCCACTCCTCCTCCCCACTGAGCTCCCTGATCATTTAAATGCTGGCCAATGATACAGTCACAGTGTTTCTGGTCCTCTCTTTTGATCCCATGTTTTCCTGAAAATGATCAAAGAGTACCTATACATTATTCTTTCCCAGAGTTATAGATCTCAGGAGGAACAAACTGAATTCATGTCCTGACCTCCTATGTGAGTGCTCTTAAAAAAAAAAAACAAAACTAAAACTGCATAATGAGTGAGGACCTTGAGGACTGCTTTTAAAAGAAGAAATTAAGTCTTTCTCAGATCCTAAAAAGAAAGAAACTCATCTTCACTAGCTCAAAAGAAATAAAAAGAATTTAAGACATACATTTGGTCAGAAATATTTTAGGTACACCCATGGCAGTACCACATACCCTCAATGCAATTTGAACCATTTTAAGTGATTCCTTGCACAGGGTTCATGCTATCCTGGATTTCATTTTGGCAAGACAAACTTTCCCCATATCCACTTGCAGTGGGAAGGAAATTTAGAGTTCCCTATGGATGTTGAGGGATGATACTCGTACTGCCTAACACAGCACCTAAACTGGACTTCCTGTGCCCATAATGACTTGTGAGTTGTAAGTGGCAAGCACATCTGAGCTATCAGAACTTCACTTTTTGTTGAAGCTTCCTGCATACACTTTCTGAGTCACCAAAGGCACAAATTTCAAGCTGCAGAGAGGAGCACTCTCTCTTAGCTTTGGGTTATATCAGCTAAGCTGAATAAAGCCTAAAGACTTAGAAATATACACAAACGTACTTAATATTTCTTGTGGGCATCTAGAAATGGGCACGGAACTAAGTTGAAAATGTAGAAGTCATAATTGCTCAGTAGGGGTTTACAAAATTAATCACAGTTTTCATAATTTCAATAATTTTAGTTTACAGAACCACAGAATCATTTAGGTTGGGAAAGACCTCTGAGAGCATCAACCTTTGACCGACCACCACTGTGTCAACTAAACTATGACATTGAGTTCCATGTCCAGAAGTTTCTGGAACATCTCCAGGGATGGTGACTCCACCTCCTCCCTGGGCAGCCCATTCCAACTCTTAGCAAGCCTTACTGAGGAGAACTCCTTCCTCATGTCCAACTCCTTCCTCATGTCCAACATGAACCTAAGCTGATGCAGCTTGAGGCCCTGTACTCTTGTCCTGTCACCAGTTGCCTGGGAAAAATTGGCCAGCTCCTACCCTCCTTTCAGAGAATTGTAGAGAGTGATAACATCACCCCTGAGCCTTATTTTCTCCAGGCTAAACACCCACAGCTTTAACTAGTTTAAGTTGTCATTTATTTTTCAAGATACTTCAAAATTTCCCATCAAAAAAATCTATTGAAAATAGGACCAAGGTAATAAGAACTTTTTTTTTTAATGATTTGCACACAAATAATATATGGTGTCCTCTTTTGACTTCAACAGCACGCTGCTGAATAACATCCTCAGAGCTGTGTTAGCATCATTTGAAGATACTGCTGCAGGAAAATACTGAAGTATTCTTTTAATGGATGTTGTTAAATAAAAAGAGTCTTGCCTGGATTCTGTTACATTTAAGAGACAGGAAAACAAATCAATATTGCTGAATAGAAAAGGATGAGATCAATAGGTGGACAAAGTACATTTTCAAGGCAGTAAAAATCTGAAAATTTAAAAGTTTTGAAACTGAAAAATTACCTGTCTGCATCCTTTTAAATCAAAGTTCATGGAATTTATAGAATGCTAGATGTCAGATAATACCATGCATCTGAGAGCTTAGCAATGCAGTTTTCTGATAATGTACCTCTGAAGGCCTAGACTTCAAAAAGAGCTTTGGAACCATCAGCCATGATTTATGGAAGCAGTAATTCCACTTCTCCCTATATTTCATGTCATTAAAAAGAAAGATTTGCTTGCCAGTTGAAATTCTCTCTTCAGGTAGAGTTAAAAAAGAGCAGTAAAAGCTATAGAGGAACCACACTTCAGCCAAATGATTTTCCAAAGATTTGCTTCATAGGTACTGAACAAAAGCCTGAGTTATCCTGAGTGTTATTAGGAGCTCCTTTTCTTAGTTTTATGTGCAAACTTCCAAAAGGTGTCTCCAGCAATGCTGCTGGAGCTGGGAGGAGGAAAGTATTCCAAAGCTCTAGAAAGGCTTAGAAACCAGAGTTTGGTTATTGGCATATAGCCCTAGTTCCTATCTGGGAATATAGATAAGGATATATATAAAAAAATAAAATTTTATTTGGGGTCCTATAGATAAGGACCCCAAATAAAATGAGGCATAGAATACCAGGTTGGAAGGAACAGCAAAGATCATCTGGTCTAACCTTTCTCTGCAAAAGAATGGAACTGGATGGCTGCAGAAATAGCTTTTCTTCCTTGTAGAGAGAGACATAAATCACAGCTCCAGGATCTATTTTGGGTGCATAGACGTATAATTTTGTTTTCCTCTCAGTAAAGGGTAGTCACAGCACTAAAAGCAGTTGCAAAGCTTAGGAGAGCTTGAGGGAAAATAGATGGGGTAACATTTACAGCAGAAATTCACTCCCTGGTTTGCTAACACCAGACAGCCTTTTCCCCAGCGTCCCCATAAGTGTGTGGAAAGTACTTTTCTATAACTGATACAATTTAGGATGCCACAAGTCCTGCTCTCTGACCATGCCCCTCTCCTGGCTACTCCAAAAATTAACCCTGTCCTGGCCACAACCAGGACAATCTTGTATTAAAGTGAAGCTGTTTTACTGACCAATGTTTATCATTAAACACTGGCTTCCTGAGGATTTTTCTACTTTGTAATGCACAGCTATACTTAATTTCCCTCCCAGGTTTTCTCTCCAAGTTCAGGTCAGCAAACTATAGCTATCATTCTCATTCAAACATCTTGGTTATCTAAGTGATCATTAGATAGATAGAGACAGATGTTTCACTGGTGCTATTAACCTCAGACATTATTTTTTCATTTATTTTTGCTCCTTTACTAATTCTGTGCCTTTCTCGCTATTTTTCTTAGTCATAAAAAAAGGCAAAATGTTTAACAACTGCCAACTAATTTCCAAATCAGAACAGGTTTCTTGCTAAAGCACATTTTATATTTGTGAATGGAGATAGGTATAATACATTTGAACCCATGGACAAGAACTATACCAACAGTGTGTTAAACCCCAAATCATCCATTTGTTCGTACACTGTTGTGGCTGCAAAGTCATTTAAATTTTGCAGCACTTTTATTCAAAACTTCTCAATATAAAGGGAAGAAAGGAAAAAGGTAGACTGTCTGGTCTCTACTGAGAGGCTGTTCTTATCAGGTTTTGATAGTAGAGAGCTGCCACTTTAGAAATGTGGAAGAGAGACAAGTGATATTGCAGACAACAGTGAGCAATACACAGTTCATTAACTCAGCAAAGGTTCTCAAAGTTCCTCACTAACCAGCCTGAAGGAGCACTTCATTCTTCCTTCTAAACTACTCAATCTCTGTGTCACCCAGAGCATTTTTTACATAGGAAACTATTCCTATTCTCCATGAAAGTCTTTTGACTGAGCCAGCAGACAAGGGCGACCTTAGTCGCAGTTTGGCAAGTCCCATTGCAAACCTGGCCACCAAGAGCTATGTGGGTGTTACCTGCTTGGAAATACCTGCTGAAGAACTCATACAGCTTTGAACAACCAGACAGAGAGGTGCAACATTTGCTTAAATGGCAGAGCTGAGCATTCACACTCACAACCACTTAGATCTGATGGCAACAATAGCATTGTCACTGGAATATAATCATAAACTGCTGCCAAGTAAGACTTTAGCAGTTCACAGAACAATTAAAAGCCTGAAGCAGCACTTTGGAGCATGTAAAACAGGATAGTTTTTGTTTTAAAGGGTTTTAAATTGTGTTAATGTGGTTTTATATGTTATTTAGTGTCTGCTTAAAGAGTAATACAGTCTCAAACACCCAGCCCCTCCAGTTTTGGGGTTTTTTCACTATTTGGTAGTAGAAAGCATCCTAAATACCTTTTAAACCACGTGGTTAAAAATATTGTTTCAAAATCTAATGAATAAATGCTTTGTTTTCATTCATTTACCTGTCCAGTTCACAGCACACCCTTTTACCAAGCCTGGACCAGCTACCACAAGAGCCAGTGGGAAACAACAAGGGGACAACTCAGCTTGACTTTCAGAAATCCCAGAGCCAGCCAGCAAAGTTTTTAAATATTTCCCTGCACAAATGATGTGGAAGAACCTTGCTCTTTGCTTTTCCCATCGCGGTTTCCCACCCCAGCATCCCTGTTCCCCATCACCACCCATCATAGGAAAGGAATACTACACAGAGCACTTCCTGCCATCACATGGGAGCTTTCAGCATGCAGCCACTACTTAACGTGCCAGAAAATCCTCCACCAGGATTATAACAGCACACAGGGTGCAAAGACCTGACAGGAACAAAGTCTTGCATATTTCCTTCTGTAAGGAAAAGCACTCAGCGCTGATTTCAGAGACAGCAGTGCCTAACTCCTAATTACCACTGTTTCCCACTGAGCAGGAGCCACTTTCTCCCTCATAAACTTTCCAAGATCCAGCTTTTCACAGGTCTTGGATCATGCTTAACTCAGAGAACATCACTTTTCCTTCCCTGCAATTAGAGTAGTGCATAGCAGGAAAAATAGAGCCAGCAGTTGTTTGCCTGGTGGTGATAATGAAGGGCATGGTTTAGGGATGGAGGAAAGGTACTACAGAAACCATCCCAAAATGGATGTTCTAGATGGGTGGTCAATGTTTCTGCACCAAATACTGTCCTCCACATCTCTGAGATGAAAAGCCACTCATTTCAGCTAAAAGCACAGATTCTGAGATGCTGACAAATAATTTGGATGGGAGACTATTTCACAGCTTTTGTAGAAGACTGTCATTTTTATACCACCTTTCCATCTTAGGAATCTTACAGTACATCATGTTGTTTTGAAAGTGTTAAATATACATAAATAAATGTGTGTTTTCTTGCTCAGAGACAAGTCTGACTCCTACAGAAATCACATTTTCAATCTTCAGGCTGTAAATAGCAGCCAGGACTGACTGGCCCAAAATTTCTAAACTAAAAGAAATGCAACAATAGTTTAAAACAATAACTACAAGGGAGGTATTCCATGAAATGAGAGGCAAGAAATGTGTCCTACTAATTCCATTTGCTATTGGCTTCAACACATAATTTCTAACATTTGATGCAATGCAGTAACCAGAGAGAGAGAATAAAATCTACAGATTGGAAAGGGCTTAAAGTAACAGAAAACAGAAATGAAAGGAAGCCTCGTGTCCTTTATTCAGTCTGTCAACTTCAACCTGAATATTGAGTTCATTTTACAGTTCAAATGAACTCTTTGCACTGAATAAAGAGTCCCTTTACTATGCATAATGCCATAAAATTAATGAAATTCTGTACTGCAAGACAGACACACATGGTATTTCCTGTGATTCTCTTGCTTTAATACGCTGTGCCTCAAAAATATGGACAGAGAAAGTTTTATTGCTTAATCTTAACCAAAACTGGCTAAGCTATTCCAAAGCAGGGGAGATAAACTTTTCAGAAAAGATCTATGCCCAAAAAACCTTCAGAACATCATCAGCTAAAAATTTGTGAGAATTACTCTTTACATAGCTATGGAAAGCCAAGACAGACTAAAATCAAAGCACTACTTCTAAGATCCTTTTGAAATGTTTCTACTGAAGACTGTTATAAATATTTTATTGGAAGAATAGAAATTCCAACTGTCCCTTGAAAAGCTGTTGTGCTGAATTTAGAGGTTCAATTCAACCATTAAAGTATCAAATGGAGATTTTAGTCCTGTTTTTATTGGAAATCAAAATGCAAGTTTATGCTGTGGAGCCCCTAATGATGCCTCCATAATAGCAGCATTTTGGAACTAGATCCAAATGGTTTATGCCACTCATCAAACTGACAGAAAAAAGAAGAGATTTAGTCTTGAAATAAAATAGTAATTTTTCCAGACAAAAAGATTGCTGAGAAGATTCCATTTTCTTAAAGATACAGAAGAGGGCAGCTGTTGTCTTTGATTATATTTACAAAGTATGAATCAGTTTTAATTTACTGAGATAGCAAACCAGAATAAATTAATGATCACAATGTGGGGACATATGCAGATGATAAGGACAATCACAGCCCCTCATTTCAATTAGAATTTCAGCATATTGCTGCTGCAAATATCTATCAAGCTTAAGGAAACAATTGCAGACTATCACTAAAAAATTTACCGAGAATGAGGGAGAAGAAACCAAGATGAAAATAAAAGGTTTTTTAAAAAATTGAAAGAGGAATCAAGGGCTCCACACCTGAATTCACTCTATCTGCCAAATGCGAGTCTGACAGAGAAATTGCCATGTGGTTAAGGTTTGAATATGTACAAAACAAAGAATTTTTTTTATCCCTTATAGTGACAAACAAATGTGTTGGCACTTCAGCACCCAGACAGAGCATCCCAAGCCATGTGTATTAGTCAAGTGACCATTTTGCAGATGCAGAAACAAGGACATTAAACTGAACAACACATTTGGTTTGAGGCCATAGGGAATCAATGTCTTTAAAGTTACTGCAAATATGGGGAAAACTTCTCTCCAGCATTATGAGATACATAGATTCTAAGGATTTCTTGTTAAATTCTGTTTATGCAGTTGCTTCGAATGGTGCCATAATTTTTAGCATTTGCTATCCCATAACAAAATGTACAAATAACAAAACAATGTTATTTACAGATGATCTGTGGCATTGGAACAGGGATTAATGTAGAACAAGAGGAAATTAGGGAGTGTTTAATGTTGCTGAGGAAGTAAACAGTTCAAATTTGCAGGAATAAGAAAAGACAGGCAAACACAAAATAAGTCTGGCTTTCTGAATTAATTCTGCAGGGTATGGACTTACATAATAGGAGAAAATTATATCTGCCTTATTTTCACTTTCTAGTTGAATATTGATGCTCTAGAGACCATCACAAGAAACTCCATGAATGTCTATGAATTTCATTACACTTTGATGGAGCCAAATACAGTGAAGAAGAAATCAGCAATCTCTGAACAGAACTGTAACGTGCTACATGAAAATCATTTATCTGTGGAGCAGCAAATTGATCCATCTGGCTGCAAACTGATTTGCAAGAAACATAAGTATCCAGTCCTGTCTGTCCATAAGAAAGAACAAATTTTTTTTTTGGTGAAAATATCTGGAATGAAAAGGATGACTTTGTGCCTGTGTCTGAGTAACTCTATTCCCCTTTGCAGTAAATTGTACAGTGAGACTGTGTGCATACCACATGCATTTTTGTATAATGCTATCATTTGCCTGATATAATCAGTTAGCACTAAGCATTATATTACTGGTGTGTTGTCATCACACTCAGGATCTCTTTTGCTGTGGTAGAATTACGAGAGATGTCACACAGATCACTGAAGTTTTTATGTCTGCTTACATTGTTGCTGACCAATTTTTTTAAAAATGCACGTCTAGCAATATCAGTAAATTGCTTGCTCTCTCTGGTCTCCAACCTAACCCAAAGAAGCTGATTTTGATTAAAGCCAAAATAATTAGCTGTAAGACCACAACCTGTTTTAAGACAGCAGGCTCAGCCAGCCGGACAGTCCTTTGTCTCCCTCCCTGGATGCAAGATGTACTCACAGAAATCCTGTCAGACTCACACATCACTCAGAACACCCAAGGGTTCACCAGGTTTGGGTTATTTTGGATCAATTTATTATCCTTGTCAGACCCTGAAACTCATCATCTCTGGTCCTGACATCTTCTCTGGGGAGCACAGCCAGAGGCTGCCATTCAGAAAGAGCAATTTCCTTCTTCCTCTCTACATGGATTTACTTTGGCAGCTATCTGTAAGCTCTACATACTGGGGAGTATAACCTAATCATTCCAGAAGAAGATTTCATTCCACCAACGACTTCTGTTTCAATCTACTCGGGTGTCATTCGTATACACATTTTCTGTGCAGGGCATACCAATGTTTCAAGTTTAGATTCCTGCTGCAGTCCCTCTCTTGGGAAAATTATAAAGGATGCTCCTACCAGTATTGTATTAAGATTTGCATACAAAACCTGGTTGTTTCTCAGGTAGCTAATTTCTTTTTGCTACTGCACAGGTCAGTTAAGGAGAGACAGTCTCATAGAAAAGTAATTTTATCACAAATTTATATTAAAGCAAAGCCTGTATGGCTTTCACATGTGGTTAAAATTAGACTAATTAACAACACTCCATGATAGCTCATTAACTGGAGGCAAATATAAGCTCAGTATCATCATTAAGTGCCAAAGGCCGGCTAAGGTGATATTCATGTGCAAAATCAGGAACATCAAGGGATGTAGCTCTAGTACTGTTGATGGCAAGAAAGGATCTTGGAGCATCTGGTTTGGAGTCACCACTGTGTAGCTGCAAGATTTGTCAGACATTCTTGAGTGTGAGGTTGTTCATAGACCAATTAAACTACAGCCCTAGGGGATAAATATGAGAAAACAGTGGAAAAAAATATTTTTTTCTGATGTATTTCTCATAACAAGGAGAGGTATGACATAGCACTGTACAGAGACTGAACATTTTTACCAGCACAGCAATACACTGGATAAACCATTTATGAGGTTTAGAAAATAAGGAGAATGTCAAACCATATCAGCTTTTTGCTTTCAGAAGAATATCTAAGAAAATCTTCTTTTTATATATTTAAATATTCTTATTTTAAGTCAGGAGGCTATAAACTTACATATTTGATCTTATATTTACTTAGCTTGCTGAGGCAAGGCAGTTTGTACCCTATATTGATAAGGATTACTTAGGTGCACAGTTCAAAGCACTTAAATTATTCTATCAGTAATCCAAATATATCCATTTGTAGTAAAACATTTCCACTCTCTCCTTCTTCTACACTTTATATAACTTTATTCACCATTAATAACCATAATTTATTTTCTGATGCAGCCATATCTATAGATTCATTCCTTAAATGAAATTAGGATATTACTCTTAGCCATTTCAGCTAATCAAAAAGATAATTTTAGCCTCTACCTTTAATGAAGAAAAGAATATTGCAGAAACATGACCAGTAGTGCACAGCCAGGGAAAACACAAACAGTAGTAGCTTTTAGAAACATTACACAAATTTCATTCCAGCAACTCCACAGCCTATCAAGCTAGCAAGAAATACCTACTGAATTCAATTTTTTTTTTTTTTTAATTCAAGGCTATGTAATCAAAACAACTGCCAAAATGAAATGGGCTTGAAAGTGCAACTGCCTTGTAAAGTAGAAGATTCTCATCAACTTCAGGGAAGAGTTGCAATCAAGATTTTAAACATTCTAATTTATATAATGCACTGACTTATTATGTATAATAGTTCATGCACAGCATACAAGAGAAGTAGCATAGAAAAAGGCAAATCCTCAGATAGTTGTGTTGCAGTCGAATCATAGATTGGCTGTTTCAATTATCCTGAACTAAACTTATTGTACCTTGTACAATTCAAGGGTTGAGCTGATGATAGAAATTTCACAGGACATTCTTTATATGTTTCTCAGGTATGTAGATTTTATACCAACAAAAAAAACCAAACCAAACAGTGCTGAGTCCAGCTCTGACTTGAGCATGCCCAGAGGAGGACAACAAAAATGGTGGAGGGCTTGGAACACAAGTCCTTTAAGGAACAGCTGGAAAAAGAGAGGCTCAGGGGAGTCTTTATCACTCTCTACAACTCTCTGAAAGGAGGCTGTCGCCAGCTGGGGGTTGGTGTCTCCTCCCAGGCAATCACTGACAGAACAAGAGGACACAGTCTTAAGCTGTGCCAGGGGAAGTTTAGACATCAGGAAAAAATTCTTCACAGAAATAGGGATTGGACATTGGAATGGGCTGCCCAGGGAGGTGGTGGAGTCACTGTCCCTGGGGGTGTTTCAGGAAAGACTGGATGTGGCATTTAGCGCCATGGTCTATTTGACAAGCTGGTGTTCTACCATAGTTTGGATGATCTCCGAGGTCTTTTCCAGTCTAGTTGATTCTGTATTCCTTTCCTTTGAACTCAGAAGAAAGCAAAAATGCTTTGTTTTACCATTTTTTATGCTTGCAAGGAAAAACATTTTTTGTTAGAAATGGAATCTAAATCTCTGCATTTGTCACACTCAAGGTTCTGTCCTGTTTGTTTGACTTTGTGGGCTAATTTTATGGGGGTTTTTCAGTAAGTACGAAGGGTTCCACATCAAAATACATCTCTCCTACTAAAGATTATTTTCTAGCATTTACTCATATTTGAAACTTGTATCTATTCAGCCAAAACAAAGGTATTTCAAGAAGAACTACATGACTTTGCTGTCAGAAAAAAAACCCCAAACTAATGACCAAGTGTTAACTTGGAAGCAATTAAGCACTACAATGGTTGGATTCCTGGGACTCTTACAAATCACCAGCATCAGCAAGAATAATTATTGATCTAGACAATAATTTGTCAGGGGAGAAATGTGCTAGAGTTCAAGAAAAACAAACTTGAAATATCATAGCTCTTAAGATAAAGACAACATAGACTAAACATCATACTCAGCCATATCATATTTCTGCCTAAAAACTCAGAGGATCATGGACATTGACTCTTCTTCACAATACCTGAAATGAAAACTACTCCTGCAGACTTATCTGTAATGCTCTTATAGTACCACAAAATTTCTAACACTGTCTTCCATGTTCTCTGCTATGGAAATGTCTGGGAAAGTTTGTGATTTGGAATACCTGTCTTAGCAAGTGTGGTTACCTCCCTGTGCAAGCATTATAAATTTAACATCACTGCGGTGTCCTCAGCTTTCACTCCAGATGCATTTCTTAGCACTGACTGCTATCCTAAGAGCAGTCTAAGAAATAATGTACTCCCCAGCCTGTGACAAAGACTTTCTAAATGTGATTCTGTGTCAGTTGTGATTTGAAATGGCACCTCCCTTTTGTTCCATCATAGCAAGTCTTCACTCTTGCATTAGTCTTGGCCTGGTTCATTTGCAGATCATAAACACCCCAGCTTTTACATTTACACTAAAGCATTTAAATGGAAGATAAGCAGTACTTTAAATATTAGTGTATCTAGTCAGAAATGCAATAATAGCTCCATATTTAACAGCAACACTGTCCTGGTTTAGGGCAAATGTTGCAGCAGCCCTCCTGTGAGAGGGTAGAAATTAGCCAAGACACAGACTCCTTGTTTATCACAGCATGGAAAGGGTCCTGGTTTGTTCCTCTTTACAATTCACTGATCCTGACCCCAACCATTCCCTGACTGTGGCTGCAGCAGCTCCTGCTGGAGGCGTTCCTTGCAGCCTCTGCCTGCTGGTTATTTCCTGCTGAGCTCTGACTGCAGGGATCAGTTTGCAGCCTCTGACTGCAGCTCTTACCTGGCCAGACTGTGACTGCAGGTTCCAACAACAGCTCTGACTGCACACCCACACTGACCTCACTGCAGGGATTCTTTCTCCTCAGGATCCTTCTTCATGAGTCTCTCCTTCATACCCCTCAAGGTTCCTCCTCCATGATGAGCCTCCCCTCACCAGCCAACCCCTTCTTTTATCTCACTCATCCTTATTGGGTACAGCTGTTACTCATTAGGGGCGAGGCTGGATTGGGTAATTAACACAGCTGTTACTTATTAGGGGTGATAAGTAAGAGTCGCTTGCATTCTCTTCTCCTACAGGCAAATTTGGGAGGAAACTTCCAAAGGGGGTCCCTGTAGAAAGCAAATTCAAATGGCTTCTCCCCCTACTGGAGACTACAATGACTTCCTTGGAGAAAAGTGGAAAAAAAAAAAGTTCATTTAACAAGCAAATATTCATAAGCATAAAAAATTAATAACGTTAAACAATAAAACCTCTCACTGTTCTGAAGAGATGCCAAATTCAGAAAGTCCTTGTTGTGGGATGTAGCTTGGCTCTCTCAATCTCTTATCAGTCCCTCCAGCACTGGAAGATGTCATGTCCTGGGCCCTGGAGGGCCACAGATGTGAGCACCCAGTGCTCTTCTGGGTTATCAGTGCAGAGCAGGCTGATCAATTCCAAGAAAAAGAAAGCCACAGTCTGGGGAACTTCTCTGCCTCAGGTAGCTAAAA
>VWYN01001384.1:52754-65632 GCA_013400075.1 Hippolais icterina
TTTTCTGGGTTTTCAGTCCAGAGCAGGGCTGGTCTGTTCCAAGAAAAAGAAAAGCCACAGTCCAGGGATCTTCTCTGTCTCAGCTAGCTAAAAAAAACCTAACTAGAAATAAAGAAGAGCTGTGTCCTGCTCTCTGCGCTGCAGACAACACAGTCCAGGAGAAGGAATGCAGAGGAGCAAGTGCAGTTTCTGCAAACAAACTGTGCTTCTTCTCCCCCCTTCACTCTCAGAACCAGTGTTAAATGTGCACAACTTAGTATCCAGTATAAATAGAACAGAAGCATCATAAAGTCACTCTGGGGCAAACACCTACAAAGATTTTAGGGGATTTCCTCACCTTTCTCCTATATTCTTTGTCCTATTATCCACTATTTAATTCTTCTTAATTTTACTGATTATCACATAGAGTTGCAAACATTTAGACCTGAGAGCGGTTGATTTTTACATAGTTCTTGAAAATATTAATGTGAAAAAAATGTTTTTGTGCTATTTGGTTGGGACAGTAGGGGAAAACTTCAAAGAGCTCTAACTCCTTTAGGGTTTACATACTTTAAAATAACAGTATATCTGTATTGCCAAGGGGCGGGGGAGTGGGAAACAACAGACCTTCAAATTAATATTACATTGGCAGCAGGTTTTTACAGACTATTTTCAGAACTGTGTGCTGACTCCCTAGCTTAATGAACAGTTTGATTTAAAGCTTAAAATTATTAAGTGTTCCTACCAGAGTCATAAATAATGCAGTTTATAATATTCCTATCGAGCATATAAAACTACATTTGTCTTCCATTAACAACACGCTTTTTAAGTAGCCTGACCTCTTCAGATATATAAGAACATGCAATTAGTGCAATTTGTCACAGGTCCTTTACATTTTAATAAGACGTAATTAGTTGTCTGTTTAGTCTAATTAACTTTGAAACCCTGACAGTTCTTGCTCTCTGGTATAACGCACAGCTCCTTATTTGAATTGCTAATACTGGACAGAGTGCTTCCACACAACAAGAAATTTAAATCTGTGTACCTTTACGGACTAGGAGGCACTGAAATAACCTGCCAATATTTGCATTAACTTTTCCAAAGCCTTTTTCGTCAATCTGTGACAATATATGGGAGTCAATAATATGGAGGAGTTAATGTGAAAGCCCTTGGGAAACAGATGGAATTATTGTACAGTACTGTTAGACTTCTACTAAGGATCACACAACTTGATAATTCTGGTTTAGTCATACCTCTCCTATTTCAGACATGATTTAACAAATGCATTACAGACTCAGCCCAATGGAGATGTACATCCTTTGTGTGCTTTGAAGTTAACCTGCACCTGATGAAGAATGGAGTGAAGTATCAAACAGACGACCCTGAAAACATGACATTTTAGTGATCACAGAAAGGTATTGGCTGCATGGAAGTAACACTGAACATTGAGGTAAAATCTCCAGAACATGTAAAACATGTTAAAAGCTCTGACATTCAGATTTCAACAATTTTTTTTTTCAAAAAATTCATATCATTATATGAATATCATATATCACTATATGATTTGACAGTATATATTGATTTGAATGGAAATTATAACTTTAAAATATGACAGATTTATTTGATATTCTCCTCAGGATTATTTTAATTACTTAGAGGACTGACTTTGCAGATAAATGACACAATTCAATTGAATAATATATGAAGCGCAGATTTGTCATTGTGTCCTCTCCTGGATAAAATAATTCTCTGCAAATATACTGCTAAACTTAATGATCTTCAGAACTGTTGAAACTGGAGAATGTAAGAATCTGTACAGAAAAAAAAAGAGCATGCAGAGAGCAGAAACCATTCAATGAAGTGTTGATTTATGTTCAAATAGAGCATATATAATACATTCAATGGAAGGGTTTGTGAGTTGAAATAATATATATATATTTTTTAATCCTGAAAAGAGGAATAATTTCACAGTCTCAGTTCTGTGCATGGCTCTCCCAAAATGCCAGGTAAGGGGACGTATAAATCTCACCTACTATAACATATAGACACTGACAGGGACAGAATGAGCACCAAAGCAAAAATGAAGTAGAAATGATTTTTTATTACTTTAGGTATTTCTTGCTGTCAGATAAAAATGAGAGCATTACTAAAAATTTTACAGAATGACAGCTATGCCTTATGGATAACTTCTACAGTTTGATATATGAGGCAGAAAATGTGAAAAATATTGTGAAGCACCACCTTGACACAATGATGGAATGCCACAGGAAGCATGCTAACTCCAGAAGAATGTAGTAGACCACTGTTAAATAAAGGAAGGAGACTTCAGGTCCAGCCAAAAAAAAAAAAAAAAACAAACCAAAAAAGAAACAACTATACACTCTGTCTTTAGAAAAAAAAAAATTGCAAATCTTTTTCAGACAGCTGCCCAAGTTCTGGTCATCTAGTTTGAACAGGATTACCCCTAGGAGTTTCAATAGGTACAGAGGGCTTTGCAAACATTTGGATTACACCCTTTACAGAACATCAGAGGGCACAGCAATTCCAGCACCATAGATTTTGTTACAACTGACTTTGCGTTTTTTTTGAAAGCACTCAGATAAAGCATGTGAAGGCTCAATAGGGAGTAGTTGTGAGGCTAAAGCAATTTAAAATAACTGTTATCATTTTATTTGTCAAAGTCTAATATAAGCCTGACTATAAACAGTAAAAAGCTGAAAATGGGTAAGTAGCAAATTCACAGAACATTTATTTAAATGAACAGTTAACATCATAGACACACACATACCATAAACTAGATGCTTCTGTGTTTTTTATACTTCAGTATTGTCCTGTTCTCCCCCTTAAAGCCACGGCCCCATGAGAACCCCAGTTTGTGCTCAAAAGAAGTTTAGAGAATATCAGATGGAATAAGACCTACAAAATCTGGCCCAAGCAGAAAGAAATGGTCTTACTAAATTCAGAAAAAATGAAAGGCCAAATCACATGACAACAGATTTAGAAACATGTCAAATTTGTCATTAACTAATAGTAAGTAATAGATCTCTGCTGGGCAGTAAGGGGATTAAATATTGCATATCTGAGAGGTGAAAAGCAATCTTTCATTCAGACATGAGGAAAAGTTATTTTTTTAATCACAACATTGCAGACATACTTAGAATCATAGAATCATCTAAGCTGGAAAAACCTCTGAGACTTCTAAGGCCTGTGAGAGGTGTTTTCAATATATTTGTTTCTGAGCATGTAAGCAGATAAGTTCATCTTTAGAAGACTCTTCTAGCTCTAGAACCTTTCAAAGTGTTCTAATCATAGAAAGAAAAGTAATTCCTAATAAGCAGCAACATTTGAATGGAGCTAAGCTTGGAGCAATAGCAACTTATGAGATATTATTCAGTTTCATAGCATATATTTTAAGTGAAATAATTTTTTGTGTGCCTATAAGGAAAAATCGCAGCAAGAGTTTTTTTACATTAATATATTCTAAATTAACTTGTGCCAGATGAGAAAGTCCAGTCAAGAATTTTGGCACTGTTGACAGTAGCTGACATGCAGGTATGATTGATGTCTGCCTTCTCTCCAAAGATAAATGGAAAGCTGGCAAATGCCACATATACATAATGCCTCAAATTTTAAGCCAAATTGGTTTTCACACATCCTAATTGACATTTCCCCCTCATACTTCAAATTATCTCTCTGTGCATGTTGCGTGTTTATAGAACAGGTTTTGCTGCATAGTCTGGTTTTATCACATCTCCTTTAGGCTTTCTCCACGCAGCTGCAGTTATAAATTGGCCAAAAAGCACTGCTTGTAGCAGAGATGAAATAAAGATTACTCCTGTCAAAAAAACAAACAAAAAAAAAAGTTAAAAAATAAAAAGCCAAGCAAAAGATTGGCCTTTGTACTGAGTCATTAGCAGGACACTAAATTTTTATTCCACTCACTCTAAACTGCCACCCAGGTTACTGCTGCTAAAAAGTAGTAAAATAATAAAGGAGAACTTTGGTGTTTCTGATGTGTGCTAGGAAGTTAAGATAACAAAAGCATGGAAAGCATTTCAAAGGACTCATTAGCATAGGGCTGGTCCTGCTGGAGCAGTCTAATAAGGTTCAGGGAAGGTATGAGTGGTGTGACCCCAGGAACACAGATGTCAGCACATGAAAGATGCCAGCGGAGATTTTACTCAGTGTCTCCTGTGATTCTGCCACACTGCTGTCCCTGGTTTGTCATGTTCCATGCCTGTTACTGAACAAAATAACATGAGCTATGCTTCAGGGCTTCCTTCTATTCCTGCTTCTGTTTCATCAAATAGGAAAAAAAAAAAAAAAAAAAAAAAAATAGCAGAGTTTATAAGCTTATGGGTTATATATTTACTCCTGGGAGACATACATAAAGCCTAGGGCAATGTGTGTGTGATATTTTCTGTTACAGTCAGAACTCTCACTGCTATTTCTGTGTCTGTGTAACTTGGTGAGCCAAAGTCTAAGCCATGAGTGGAAAAGGAGGAACTGCAGCAGTACCTGGCAATCAGCAGACACTCGTTTGTTTAAACACTATTTAGCACAGCACATTGATTTGCACTCTGTCATCTTCACGTGTAAATAAAATGGATAAAATCCTGAGTAAAGAAGGTGGAACTCCAGATATTGATCCCCAGACTCATATTGACAAGTTCAGGTTAAAACATAAATATAACCAGCCTGAGTTTCACCTCAAGCTAAAATCCCTAGGCATGCTGACAACGTCTGAAAAGTGAAAATTTACCTACAGGCAAAAGAGTTTGCTGGAACTGTAGCACTCCAATTAGAGATAAGGATGTGTGAGTAGCTGTAAACATCTCAGCAGGCGTTGACCCTGTCTTTCCATTTCTCCATCAATTTAAAAAGAGAAAAAAAAGAAAAAAGAAAAAAAACCAAACCAAATAAATAAACAAAACCTACCAAAGCCCCAAGAGCTACCTATCTGGTATCCTACAGATATCCTTCTTTTCAAAATATTTAAATATTAGGCTAACATTTGTATTTTTTTCATGCCTGAGGAGTAAAACCCCAAATCAATCTTGAAATGGATATGGGTTCTTCTTTCAACACTTGGAGAGTGAAGAACCAGTGCTTCACAATTTTTCCATTTTAAGATCAAACTAACTTGCATTCAGTTGTTTATAACAATCAACTTTAATATTATAGGTGAATGTTCACATAAAATTCTGATTCCATGGTCTACTCTGAAATATTTCATTGAACCTTTCCTCCCTTAACATTTTTGAAATCATATTCAATACATGCATGATGCAAACTATCCAGCTCTGTCCTCGAGTTATGCCTTTGAAATATACACAATAACTCTGTATTAATAATACAAAAGGAGATATGATGAATGAAGATGTTCCTTCCCAGCTCTGGAAGTGTTGGAATATACAAAAATTGATTGATTGAACACCCATTTATTTAAAATCAACTTTGTTAGTGAAGCCCTGATAGGATTCCTCCCTATGCTAGATTCTCCATGCTAACTATTAAATCCAGAGGAAAAAGCATCAAGGTGCTGCCCTGTGAGCTGCCTAGATTTCAAGAATATTCTAAAAAGGGTTTAAATATTTTAAAAAGGGTTTAAATATTTATGTAGTGTTTTACTTCAGGGTTTCTAATGCATTTAGCAAATAATATAAAAATTGTTGTTGTTTTGTTGTTGTTGTTATTATTATTATTGTTAAAATAGAATACATTTTATTGGTTTGATTTTTGCCAGGAAAGCAATTGTGATACATTGTCATTCCTAGACCTGTTACAGGAATTGCAAATGGAAAACATGTCATCCAAAGTTATTTACTTTCTGCAACAGGCAGAGACACATTTTCAGTGTCAAATGACTTTTGGCATTCAATGTGAAAACCAAGCTACCTTATAGTTAACTATCCTGGAGTAATAATGATAGAGCACCAAAACATTTTATTTCTACCAATGGATTTTTTTGGGTTGCCTTAAGTAAATGAAAATACATCTTATGATCAATACCTCATACTTGGGAACTGTCTTTATCAGTCTTTGGTCTGTTCAAGGGCTGAATCCTCTGCACATTCTGCTTGGGATTGGGGTTTTTTGATTGGGGTATTTTTACAGAAGAGCCAGCTAAAATATTGAGAGATTTAAATACATGTTCCAGTTACCTTCCTCTTTTTTTTTGGCAGTGGAAGAAATCTTCCAAACAAAACTTTTGACAAAGTATGATTCACACTAAAATAATGCATGAACTTGTGCAGAATATGATTTGTTTTGGTGAAAACTCCAACCATGCTCAAGTTATAGCTCATGCCCACCATTGTCCTGAGGATACATAGTCTGAATTTTTTGAGTCTTGTTTTTGAAAGCTATTAGACATCAAGTAGCTGAAGTTATTTATTTCCTGTAAATTCAGATGTCTTACATGTATTTGTATTCTATCCCAGCCTAAACCCCACAATATTTGTTGTAGCTTAACTAAACATTTAGTGAATAATCCATGAGATTTGGGGCAGGACCACAGACCAATATTCAGACAGAATTTGCTGTTCAAGACTGTAAGGTTCTGACTGATGTGATGGAGCACTTGAGAGTTAATTTCTAAGCAAGGCACTGCTTGAAATATAAAGAGTGGCAGAAAACAGGGCCAGTTGAAGGCAGCAGTAATATGTGTACAGAGATATGACATTATGTATACACACCACTGTACCTGTTCTTAAAGAATTAATTTCATGTAAGTGTTGAAACTTCCACAATGATACATTATGCAACAAATCAGCATCTCAAAGAAAAAAGTGTTATACTTTGAGCTTCATTAATATTGAGATCAGTTAGGTGCACAAGGAAGTTTCTTTGTCTAGGAGTGGCCGAATTAAGAAGCTGGGCAGTTAGAATGAAAGAGGTATATAAATTAACTATATAATGTTTGCATGTAAGGCTCTTTATCAGTGAGGGCAACAATTCCAACTTTTAAAAAAATTTAATAACGACCCCCTTTTGATTGTTTCTTCCAGCAGTGTTTACTGAGGCTACAAAACAGATTAATTTCACATTTTAGCAGCATAAGCCCAGTCAATTACCAGATGACATCCATTTGCTGTATCTCACAAATGAGCAGTTCCCACCAACAATTTTAATTGATGCCTATTTCACACAAAATTTGTTCCTCAAGCAAATTACCCAGCTTAAAAGTTCACTGGGTCTGTGCAAGGACATCAATACTACATCAACTTGCATAGGCTTGCAAACAGATACTTGAGTTACCTCTTACGTGAGCAATAATTCTTTTCTGACCCAGCCCGTGTTGTGAACAATAAACAATCCACTTTTTACCCAGTTCGTTCTGCTTTCTCAGTCAGCAGTTATGATTTTAATTAGCCATTGCTTTCAGAGTTTTAGTTTGCTTTTTGGTTTTGCTCTTTATAAATCAGAGATGGCATAAAGTCTAACTAACCAAACCACTGAAGCACAGGCAAAAGGAAGCAACTAGACATGTTTATGTTAATCTCTTTAGAGACCAGGATTATTTGGATTAAAAGGAACAGCCATTCAAATAGTCTTTTCCTCATCCAGGGACAACTAATAATCTGACCAAAAATACTAGACCATTAAAAAGAAAGTCAACTCTCTACTAACAAAGAATGTGTTTCAAAAGCATAAAATCCTTTCCCCTGTGGAAACAAAAATAATTTTACCAGTTTAGAACAAGATTTAAAGTGTGAATAACACACTGACACATGGTAAATTAGGTCAAATTCTAAATGTACTTCATAAGCCAATAAAATTTCTCCTGAAAATGAAATGCCAAGTGCTGTGGTTTGACGCTGGCCAAACTCCAGGCCCTCATGAAAGTCATTCACTTACCCTCTTTTGTTAGAGTTGGGCAGAGGAGGGGAAAAAATGAACGAAGGGTTCATGAGTTGAGATAAGGACTGGGAGAAAAAAATCACGCTAAGGGGAAAACAAGTTCAAATTAAAGGTATAAAGTAAATTTATTACTAACAGTCAGAAGAGGATGATGAGAAGCAAAATAAGTGTTCCAAACACCTTTTTGCCCCCCAAACCATCCCTCCTTCTCACCAAGGAGGAGACAGGGCATAGGGGTTTGCTCAGTTCGTCACTCAAGGTCTTTTTCCATTCATTCAGGAAGAGAAGTCTTTTTTCTGCCATGCTATGGGGTCCCTCCCACAGGCAGTCTTCCCAAGTCTGTTGTGGCGTGGGTCACTCATCCATGGGGTGCAGGATAGGCTGCTCTAGAAGCAGNTTCTCACCAAGGAGGAGACAGGGCATAGGGGTTTGCTCAGTTCGTCACTCAAGGTCTTTTTCCATTCATTCAGGAAGAGAAGTCTTTTTTCTGCCATGCTATGGGGTCCCTCCCACAGGCAGTCTTCCCAAGTCTGTTGTGGCGTGGGTCACTCATCCATGGGGTGCAGGATAGGCTGCTCTAGAAGCAGGGGCCCTCTCTCTCTATTCGGGTCTCCCACAGCTTTCTTTGGCATCCACCCACTCTGGCATGAGCAATGAGTTTACCATGGACTGCGAGTGGATCTCTGCATCACCTATGGACTGCATACATTACAGGGGAACAGTTTGTTTCACCACAGTCCTCACTATTCCCTGAGAGGAATTTCTGCTCCAACACTTGGAGCACCTCCTCCCCCTCTTTCTTTTCCACCAAATCCTTGGTGCTGCCATGTTTTGTCTTACATATCCTCCCTTCCTCCTCCAACTACAAAAAACTGCTGCCCGTGGATGCCATTGCCAACAAGTCCCACCAGCTGAGGGATCCCTGCAGGATCCCACAGCACGGAGAGGCTGATCCCCTCTGGGTTCCGTGTCGGGAGTCCCTGGTCACATTCCCGCTCGGGCCATGGTGGCGGCAGCGCGGCGGCATCAGCACGGGCACTTTTTAATGCCTCTCTTTATACAGGGTGCCAGGAAGGAGAAGTGGCCACCCCTGCCCTGCCCTTTTCTCTGCAGTGCAGCCAGCTAAGGGCAGCCAGGCAGGCAAGGCGTGCCGCAGGCCGCAGCAAGATGGCAGCGGCTGCAGCAGCGGCCTTGGCACCTCCCCAACCTAGGGAAAAAACTGCGCCTGTGCTGTTTTGATTTTCTGCTTCAATTTGTCATCACAGAGGAATTACCAACCTCTCTAACTGGGCCAGCAGCAAGTCTGCCTTCAGAGCCATCAAAGATTGGCTCTGTCGGCCATGGTGGAAGCTTCCAGCAGCTTCTCACAGAAGCCACCCGTGTCCCCCCGCCTGCTACCAAAAAATCAGGCCATGCCAGATCAACACACCAAGAAAACTGGAAGATGATGAGGACATCTCAGTTAGAATATTGTGTCAGAACTGCAGTAAAATAATTTAAAAGCTATCTGTATAAATGATGGATCTGTATGTCCAAGTACTCATGATTTAAAATCATAGCTATTAAACATAAGTGCTTTTCTTCTTATTAATGAATAGCTAACTCGTTAATAAGTTAGCTACTTAGGTTTAAAATTCTTCAGTCAAACAGAAACTAAAACATAAACAGCTCCTAAATGGGCACATTACAATTATATTCCCACTTCAAGGACCACTAGACAATAAAAATAGAGGGCTGGCTTTATAAAATAATTCATCCTCCACATCAAAGTCTAATTCAACTAATGCGGTTTTTTATTTTAAAAGTTGGTATGATGCCCTACTGATTTCTGACTTCCAGAAACTGTACCATTGAACTGTCCCATTTTCTCCCATTCACTCTGAGGCAGAGTCTGTGTTTTTCACTGAAAGAATTTTTATCTAAACAAATATCTAGAACTGTATTTGCCTTTGAAAATATGTTCTGATGAACATTTATTATTATTACTATTACTATTTGTTCCATTTTTATCCTTAGCACGAATACCAAAGTAAAAGCAAGCTCTGGGTTTATTCAATGCCTTAGCCACCTACACATTTCCTAACTACAACTTTCAGGGCCTAAATCCAAAATCTTGGGCCAAAAATGAAGGATAATATAAAATTAGAAAGTTTGACTCAAGCCAAGATTTCACTTATTGTGATGGATTCTTTTTATAACTGCTGAATTAACAAAGAGAAAATGGAAAATCATAGAATATCTTGATTTGGAAGGGACCCACGAGGAATAAAACAAAACAGTGCCATAACCCTAATTTAAACTTAAGCAGTTTCATTGCTATATCCTTCCAAGCTTGAGTAAAATACCACTGGCCAAAATACTGTTTTACTCAAATGCACTCCATCTTATTGCATTTAATATCTCTAAATTCAAAATATCAAAGTTTCCAGGCTTTGGTATGGCTTTCCCTGTGGGGCAAATATGTATATCTAAATATCTATAAATTCACATGTTTACATAGTTAAAAGCAGAAGATAAGTATTCAGTAGTTTCCTTTCATATCAATTTGATTTTTAATTGCATTGTTAAAACTGTGATCAAGACATTTAACTGTAGAAAAACACAGTTTAAACTAAAGATTTGGAATATGTTTAGGGACAAATTTGAAGTAGAAAAATTCAAGTTTAGTACAATGGTTCAAGGAACAAACTCTGACATAGCAGTTTTGTGTCTGACTCAATCCAACATTTTGTACTACAATTTCCCAGCATCTCCTTCACTAGAATGGGATTTTTTTCAGATTACAAATGACAATTTCAAAATTAAACTAATCATCAGGATGGAAACTGTGACACTTGTTTTCAGAATAAAATTATCCATTTTCATAGCCTTTTAAATTCCCAATTATTCTAGGTGCAATACCAGATTTTTTGCATTAAAATGGCTGAAAGGCTGAGAAGAATAAGTTTAAGTCTTACACAATATATTTTATAGCTGGTTCAAAACTGCTCAGGCATAGAAATAATTTTAACTTAAGTTTAGAAGGAAATTGAAATGACTGTTTGTTGAGGGCAGGGAATGATACAAACTGCTTCTATACATGTTATGAAGATTATACAGAGCTTGAAAGTAGCTAAGTACAATTCCACTGGTGAAATAAAGGTAGTTTATGGGCTACTATTTATTGTAGATATAAATCAAAGCAGTGAAAAATGCCTATACTGCTATCAGAAACCATCAGAATTATAAATGTAGATGATGAAGTAAATACACACACACACACATACACAGAGGATTTCTTTCACTTTAACAAGCATCCAGAATCCTGACAGGGAACTAACCTGAGGTATTTCTATCTACAGCAATTGATAGATAGTTCAAACAGTTCACACTTCTCTTGTATATGTGCAGTGAAACAACAAGAGGCAAGATGTAAAACAGAAAATACCCTTCAGGTAAAAGGACAAAAGTCTTCTCTGGAGTGATCTGTGATGAACATCCCTTAATAGGAAAGAAGCACTTAAGATTCAAAAACTTTCTTTGGTTGAAAGGAAAGGAAAGGGTCCTCCATCAGTCAGAGTTTTATTAGTAAATTACGTGCTTGACATGGAAATTGGTATGTTAGTCCCTGATAGGCACACAGGAATGGGCTTGGGATAAAAGAAGGGTAAAGGGAAAAGAGAAATTAGGCTCATGACAGGGGGAGTTCAATAAAAGTGTGGGGTGGAAGGGAAAAGAGAAATTAAGCAGGTTATTTAAAAAGGAGGAGATGAATTAAAAAAAAATAAAATAAAAATAAAAAAAAAAAAAAAAGAGAGAGAGAAAAGAGAGGGGGAAAATGAGGAAAAAGGGAGGGGAAAAGTGATCACCAGCCCTTGCTGCAGTGTCAGTCCAGGCAGTAAGTGGCAATCTAGCTGCATTGGTCCAGCTGATGACATGTCCAGGGTCTGGAGGGCATCACCCAGGCTTGGAGTGAAGGGAGTACCTTTTTATGGACAGATTTTACTGCCCCAGATACAGGTTTCTCACTTTCTATGCTCATTAGTTATTATCATGCACAGTCTGTTCTTTCACATCTTTTGAGCATTTTGGGTTAGAGGGCTTTGAGGGTCTTGGGTGGTCCCAATCCTGCCTTATAGTCCATGTCCACTTCCTGCCAATCATGCCTGCACTTCTGCTCTACTGTGTTGTGGGTCTTTCTTGTGAATAAGTGCTGCCCTGTTTCCACCTGGCCTCCCTTCTCCAGCCAAAACTTAGTCTTTCTCACAGGATTTTAATAACAATACTCCTTGGTTATTACCAACCATCCTTGTCTGTTATTACTAAGAGTTCCTTGGCTCTACAGCCACCCAGTTATCAGTGCCTGAGACACACACATTTGCTGGTTATCTTCTGGGAGCTGAGAGCTCGGAAAGATCTCACTTTGGACCACTGTTTATTGGGTCTCAAGAGAGTCGGCTTTAGCCACAGTAATTTTCCACCCTGGCCAAAATTCAAGTTGTTAACTTTCATTAATGGTTCAGCAATAGAAATATTGTTCTATTTGGGTTGTTATTCAGACAAGAACAAAGTTTGTAAGGCAGCTTGTTAAAAACCAGGTGCTCCTTAGACAGCACTAGTTCCTGGGAACAGACAATATTTCTGATAAGCTGGAGAGGGGCTTTGTCCAGGTGCAGTTTGTCAAGGCTGAGGTCTAATGAGAATTTCTCAGATATCACCTCCTAACTGAAGCTCTTTGGGCCATCCTGTCACGGGGAAGGTGTCCCTGTTAACTGGCCTCATGACTTTAAATGGTTCCATGGACAAGTGGGTGCAAATCCAACCTCTTCTGCCAAAAGAAATAAAACAACATCTTTGGAAACAATAAGTACACCAGCACTGTTGCAACAAACATACTTCAACAACACTGCAAAACCATAATCTCTACAAAGGGTACCCTATTTTAATTAATACAGTTCCTCTTTCCACCCCAAGATTTTTCACTGGATCTTGCTTCATACACATAAGAATTTGAGGGAGGTAAAGGGTTATTCCCTGAGTATCTCCCCTGCAATTCC
>VWYN01001387.1:0-10546 GCA_013400075.1 Hippolais icterina
TTCTATCATTCAATTTTGGAAGCATTTTCCATGGTCTCAGATCAAATGCAGTGTTTGCTTGGGGGTCAGTGCCTGTCAGCACAGAAAGTCTGAAATTCTCAGTGGCCAGGGTTCCAACAGGAAGGGAAATCATGAATTTCCAAAAGAAGGGTATTGTGATGCATCCAGTCTGTACCAAGCAACAGAAGGCCCAGCTGATCCACCCTCGTTACTCCCAAGCACTCAAGAGTGATCCTATGAACAGTGTTCTAGCAAAAATAAGTATTTTAACTGTTTATCTGTTTCTTCTAGAATTGCTTCTGTTAAATTATCCTTTTTCAGTCTACATGTCCACTGTGTAGAAGAATGTGGTGCTCATGCTTGTAATATTTATGGTTAAAACCAAATACCAACATGTAATAATTGTAATTTCTTCGTCTTTTAATTTGTATTCTGCACATCTGTTCTTTGCACTGGTATTCTGGGGTCAAAGATGTATGAGAAAAAGACTTTTCAGATATCCCATGACACTTCCCATGCCATGAAACACCCTGGAGCTTGGGCTCCTGTTTACACCACAACCTGAGAAACAGCTCTGAGCATCTGAAGGGCTGTGATTGCTCCTGGCTCCCTGTTGTGCCAGGGCTGTGCAGAACTCTTCATCGAGCTGTACAGAACTCCTCAGCTCTGCACCACCCACCTTCTGCAAGCAGAATGAATCAATCTTGCCCTCTTGGGGCTTTTTCAAAGCTATGTCATCATCTTGCACATATCATTTGCATTTTCAGGCACACGCTTTGTTTTGCACACCATGGTTAAGATGCAAGAAATGCACTTCCTGGCCCAGCACTTGAGGCAGGAAAAGCCAAACTGAGTCATGAACTTGGGATCTCTTTACTGAATTTGCAGGGGAAGTGCACTGAGAGCCACAAGTGGAAACATCCAGCTTGTGTCCTTTGCCCTCCCTCCCCATGGACCAGCGACCCACCTGGTACATCTGTAGATGTGTGCATCTGGTGCCCCAGCACCTCCTGAGAAGGATCTGGTCTCATGGAGACCATGGAAAAGGACTTTGGAAAAGGGATGGAGTGCCAGGACAAGGGGGAATGGCTTCCTGCTGCCAGAGGGCAGGGATGGATGGGATATTGGGAAAGGATTCTTGGCTGTGAGGGTAGGGAGGCCCTGGCACAGGGTGCCCAGAGCAGCTGTGGCTGCCCCTGGATCCCTGGCAGTGTCCAAGGCCAGGCTGGATGGGGCTTGGAGCAGTCTGGGATAGTGGAAGGTGTCCCTGCCCATGGCAGGGGTGGCACTGGATGAGCTTTGAGGTTCCAACCCATGTGAGTCTAAGATTCATGTCAACAATCATGGTCCTCCTCTACTCAGAGTCTGACCTTTAGAACTGCCTGGGCCTGCAGGCAGGCAGAGACTTGATAAAAGTGGATGTGAAGTGATGGGAATTGAAATTCAATGTGGATAAAGCCGTGTGTGTGCAGGGAAACTGCCCAAACCTGATCCAGGGCTCTCAGCAATAAGACCTCAGGGCTGTGGTGGATGTTCCTATGGAAACATTTGCTCAGTGCTTTAAGGCAGAAAAAAAAGGGCAAATAAAATACGATTTTATTTAGATTATTAGAGAAGTAACAGAAAATAAAGAAAAAAAAAATTCACTGTATAAATCTCTGATTCACTTGCACGTTGAATATTGTTTACAGTGCTGATTGCCCTCTGCTTGTGAGAACGAGACAAGTGAGAGAGCACCTGATAGGGGCTAAAATAGGGACTGTCCTGTCAGAGCACGACTATACTCATGGTCCAGACAGTCAGAGCAATGCTGCAGTACTTCCTCTGAGCACATGGAACCTGCCAGAAGTTCAGGCAGTGCTAAAATGTCAGATCCATCTCATACTGAGGATATAATGGCAGTGTATCACACCCTCTTCCAGGCAGATGCAGCTTTTCTTCCCCTTCCCCTTTCCCTTTCCCCTTCCTCCTTGCCTTTCCCCTTCTCCTTCCTCTCCAATCCCTTCCCTGGAGTTATATAAAAGTCTCATTTTGATTTTTAAACAGGGGTGTGGGGAAAGCCACTAAGAAAGAAAAAAATAAGGAATTTGCACTGGCTGATGAATTGGCACTAGAGGGTACCTGAGTCAGATACTCTCCAGGACATGAGGGCTGCCTAATAGTGGACCAGATGCCAAAAGCCACAATTTTTTGCTGGTGGAAGCTCACCAGACCTTCTGATGGACAAGTGATGATGTTTGTCCGCCCCAGCTCACCCTCTGGGCAAGAGAACTGCTGTAGTACCAGTTCCCTGAAGGAGTTTTACACATCCATTTCCAGGTTTGTGTGTTCTCCCCCTCCTCAATTCCCCACCTCCCTCCCCAGGGATGTTCAGTGGCAAATCCTCCATCTCCCCTGTGCCCCTGGAGAAAAGCAGCCAAGGGCTCCGTGTCCCTCTGCTCCCCACAGACCTTCTCCAGTGCTTCCTTCAGGATGGGCAGGGGGTGCTCCAGTGGGACGGGCTCAGGATAGCGGGGACACATCTGCACAGCTTCTGACCTCACTTCCATCACGGATGGATCTGGAAAACAGTTCAGGGTGACACCGGTGACTTCAGCAGGCACATGGACAAGCTTGAACCTCACCCAGCAGCCACCAGAAGGTTTCTTCCCTGCCATGGCCTAAGGGACATTTCTGCACAGGGAGGGGACAATGCTGAATTATTTTGTCTGATGTAAAACAGGGCTGGCAGGGGCACTGTGCCCTGTTATTGCCTATTCCAACATGGGATGGACACAGGATTTACTTCAATTAACTCTGCAACCTGGGAGAGTAAAGAACTGGGGCTGCAGGAGACTCTGGGGTGCCTGGCAGTGGGTTTAGCCCCCCATGTCTAGAGGGAAGTGTGAGCTGGGGTTCAGGAGAGCAGTGACCAAGAGTCATCCCTTGTGTATCAGAAGCTCAGAAATGGGGCCAGGAGTGCCCTGTGAGGAGCACCTGAAATCCAGCACTAACACTACCTGGTAGGCCCCACACCTACTCCACCAGTTGTCTCCTGAATCAGCTGCATCCTCCATATCCCACAGACAGCTTAAATTTTTGTGGCCAGCAAAAATCTTTGAATTCAGAGAGAGATGGGAACTCCCCTACTGGGAGGCACTATTTTCCCAGCTGATCCCAAAGTGTTCATAAATACAGCTACCCTGCTCTGTCAGCTGGGAACAAAACGCCATCCTCTTGTTCTTCTTGAACATGAAGTATCAGAAATTGGGATGAGGAGAGAAATGGCACTAGGAAATCTTGGAGATGGACAGGGATGGATACACAGCCTACAGGCAGCCTGGTACTCTGAGATAAAAATGTGTGGTTTGAAAGCTTTTCAGGCCTTGGTCTCTGGAATACTTCTGGCACCTTTGTAGTGGGTTTTATGTCACCTTTCAGCTACTTAAAACTCTGATTCATTGACACTGTGTCTATTTAATCCTTGTGCATGCAGTGCCTTGAGTGGATCGGTTGAGTTTCCTGTAATCAACCAAGGAGGCCACAGAGATGCTCCAAGGGCTGGAGCCCCTCTGGAGCCAGGCTGGGAGAGCTGGGGGTGTTCTCCTGGAGAAAAGAAGGTCCAAGGTGACTTTAGAGTCCCTTCCAGGGCCTAAAGGGGCTCCAGGAGAGCTGGAGAGGGACTGGGGACAAGGGATGGAGGGACAAAGATGAGGAGGAATGGCTTCCACTGACAGAGAGCCGGGATGGATGGGATGTTGGGAAGGAATTCTTGGCTGGGAGGGTAGGGAGGCCCTGGCACAGGGTGCCCAGAGCAGCTGTGGCTGCCCCTGGATCCCTGGCAGTGTCCAAGGCCAGGCTGGACAGGGTTGGGATCAGCCTGGGATAGTGGAAGGTGTCCCTGCTCATGGCAGGGGTGGGACAGAATGGGCTTTAAACCATTCTATGATTCTGTAATTCCATGAATTCTACTGTGAACCAGGGGGCTTAAGCCAGGGCAGAGATCTGGGGAATAAGAAAGAGAGCAAACCCTGAAACTGAAGCACATTGTAAGGTATAAAAACCCCTGTTTCTAAACTGGAGTAACTAATAAGTAACTGGAGTAACAACAGGAAAAAAAAAAAGATAAGGAATCTAAAATAAAATGCCTCCTTAGCAGTTATCCACATCTAGGCCAGGAGTGACGGAGATTCTTTGCACACCAGCAGAGTGACATGGCACCCCCACCAACCCAGCCCTCGCCTCCTCTGTGGCCTGGCTTTATTCCTGTCTGGGGAAATCTGTGTTTGTGGAAGTGCTCTTTGGGGAGAAAGGGAAAGAAAGCTTTGATTAGTTTTCCAAACCTCTGTGCCACACCATGACTGTCGCAATAGGACACGAAAGGAACTCATGGACTCTGTCTAGTTCACAGGGCAAAATGCCCAACTTTTATTATCTGACTCCAATATATATATTTTCACTTAGACTATGGATTGGAGGATAAGGTTGCTACTTCTCTAACCACATTGGTCAAACTAAAAGTCTATCAATTGTTCCCTCCTCAAGAGAGGAATGAAAAACATACTTGTACCTTAATATAAACATTACTTCTATTTATAACACTTGTGTGAGAAAGAATTCAGAAACCATGAAAACATCAGAAGGCTGAAAAAATCAGGGTGACACATGACCAAGGTAACCCCCCCCTACTCACTGGGCTCCACCTTGGGGAGGCTGTACTGCCACAGGAAGCAGCCGGTCATGGCCACGGACAGCAGGAAGAGGAAGACGACCACGATGTGGATCCACCTCACCTCCATGGCAGTGAGTTTGAGGAAGCTCCTGCTGCAGGGTGCCTGCTGGGAATGGAAAAGGAATGGGCTATTGGAAGAGATGTTCAAGGATCCCTCATCTGCCTCAGGAAATCCCAACGACACAGAGACCCTTGGAGGAATGTGGGCTCTGAAACCCCAAGGATTGCCTGAAACCCCAGCACTGGATTTTCTGGGCTGGCTGAGGTGGGATGTCTGCCAAGTGCTGCCCACAGGTGTGTTTGCTGAACCAAAGATGGGTGTGCATTCCCATGGGAACCCGTACAGGAACAACAGCGGTCAGACTGGTCTGTGCTGTGCTTGTGCTCCTGTGCTTGTGCTCCTGTGCTGTGCCTGTCCTGTTCTCCCCACGGACCAGCCTGGGCTGAACTAATGGACAATGCTCCATCTTTTTGGCCAGCTGCTCCCTGCTTCAAAAAATACTATAAAACTCCAAAGGACAGAGACCCACTCCGTGTACACCCCATGGGAAAACGTGTCTCTTGGTCAGTGTGTGCCACGAGGATATCGTCCCTCTTGTTGGTAGCTATATCCCAATTTTCTCTTTCTTTTCTCTCTCTCTCTTTTCCTCTCTCTCTATGGCATATTGTGTTGAGTACACTCAATGAAAGTGTGCTGCTGTTGAGAAGCAAACTGTTGTTGTCCCTCTGCTGTGTCTTTGTGCTCTGAGGTCATGAACCATCTTGACCTCACGTGTATTAGCAGATCATGACGGCTATGAGAGAGAAAACACCTGTGTGTGCCAGCCCCTGTGCTGGAGAATAAAGCTGCTGCACAGACAGCACTCACCTGGTCTGGTGGAAGGGCCCCTGCCCATGGCTGGGGGTGGAATGGGATGAGCTTTAAGGTCTCATCCACCCAAACTGCGATTCTGGGATAATTTCAGTACCCAGAATTCAGATTGTTGCACCAGGGCAGGGCAGACCGGCACATGTTGGGGTAACTGGAACCAGAAATGATTTCCTGGCTTTCAGTGAGCTCTGAGCCATTAACTCTCCTCCCCTTGTTGGTTCTTGTGGAACACCAACCACTCATTTTGCCTTCTCCCCTCCCTGCAGGTGAAGCTCATCATCCCAGCCTGGCAGGAGTCTCAGTTACAGCTCTCACTTCCTTCCTTCTCAACCACCATGACTTATTCCAGGATATCTCTCCAGCCCCTTTTTCCAGAGTCCAGCATCTGTTCATGGCAGCCACCAGGCAGACCATCTGAGCAGGTCCAGCTTTTATAGATGAATGATGGAATTTTTCACTCTGTGCTGCCCTCACTCCTCTCTGTTGTGCCTGTAAATCCCATTCTATCACGTACCATCTGTAAGCTTGGCATTTACAGATGCCATGTTTTGGGAAAACTGCCTGATATTTGAGTGTGTGCAGCTCTCACAACACTGGAGACCATCCAGGTTGGTGAGAGAACCAGATCAATGTTGAAGAAAAACCAGGAACAGATGACAAATGAGGAGGTGCCTGAGCCTGAGCTGTGCTCCTTGACTGCCTGCAGGAGGTCAGGAGGGTGCTTTTGAAAGTTTGGCAATTAATGTTATAAAACATATGGCCTGCCATTTGCATCCAATATGCTCCACATTCCTAAGCTGTTTCAGGTTGTCTGGACTCACTTGTAGGATAGACAGATTGAAATATTCCCTTTAGATTTCCACACAGCCTTTTTTTCCCCCCTCTGTTTTGAGATGCAGGCTAGTTCATGCAAAACCTTCTGCAAATCAGCTGAGCCTTGTCACTCACAGCCAGGGACTCTGCAGACCCTCTCCCAGACTCACACATGACTCTGTGGATCCAGCTGGGTTTTCCAGCCTTCACTGGAACGCTGGGTTGCAGTTCCATTTTCTGCATAATAACAGAAATATATCATAATTTTTTCCTGAAGGCCTTCAGCCTGCTCAGGCATTCCTACAGGAATTGCTGAAAGCAGCTTATGCCAGGTTCTTCCTTAACATAATTAAAATTCAAGGATGGTTTAAGACTGTGCAGGGGCCTGCAGACCCACTCACTGTCTCTTCTGCCTGAGCACTCCAGGTCCATATTCCAGTCTGTGACGTGTTTCTAAATAGGGGAATGCCATCCTGACACCAACCCCATTTTTGTTTGGATAGACCAAGCTCCTTCTGGGCCTGAGCGGGCAGGAGATTCCATCACTCAAGGGAAAGCCTGTGCTGAGATCTCTTTAATCCCCTCACCCTGGCAGGGCTCAGTGTGTGTCCAAGGATGTCACCCAGAGCTGTTTTCCTGCAGGGAGAGGTGGGACAGGGCCCTCTGCCCTGGAGTGGTTATGGGGTGACCTTCTTGGATTTAGTAACATTGACGACTCCACCAATTTTCAGTTCCTCTGGCCATTTTTTTTGTCTCTTTTCTTGCTTGGCTGAAAAGCCCTGATTCCTGAGTCCCAAAGAACAAGGTGAGAAGACTTTTATGGTGTTTTCCTCATTTCATGGAGTCCAGACTCCCTGGGCCACAAACTGAGGGCACAGAGATACCGACCTCGAGCTCATCTTTTATCCAAACCCATCCTTCAGTCCAAACTCCCCTTTACTTCATGAGTGCTCTGAACAGATTTTTTCCTTCTCTGCCCTGTGATCCAGTGGGAATGCAAAGAAACCCTGGCAATACCATGGACTAGAGATATGGATCTCTCCTTTATAGATAGGACACCAGATACCTGAGAAATATTCATCCACCCGAGGAGATGCTCTACTCTCCCAACTACTTTCAGGGAAAATACCAGTTTTTCCCTGCACCTGGGAGACTGTCAGGCAAGCAGATGGATAGATCCCTGTAAACACTCATCAAAATTCCCACTCCAGGACCTGTCTGGTCTCACCTTCCTCTGGTTTCCCCCTCACTCTGCGTCTCTGTGACTGTCACTGCTCACAGCAAGGCAGGGGGAGGGGGACACCGAGCACTTAAGCACATGCAAATGAATGCAAACACATGCAGGAATGAGTGCACACAGCTTCCCATGGGGACAGCTTAGCAGTAGGATACATTCTTATCCCCCCTGAGCTTTGCAAAATTAGGATGGGGAGAAAAATTAGGGATTCCCAATGGGCCACCCAGGTCACTGTCCTGCCCCACCAGGGTCGCTCGGTCAAGGCACAGCTCAGCAGGGATTAGGGAGAGCCAGAAACACCCCCAGCCCCTCACGTACCACCTCCAGGAGCTGCCTCAGTCCCAAAGGCTGTTGTCCCTCCTCCAGGCGTGTGGGCACTTCAACAAGCCCATCCTGGCCAGGCTCAGCCCCGGGCAGGGGGCAGCAGGAGCCCTCAGCATGTCCCACAGGCAGCTCTGGGTCACGGGCGGGCGCTGCTCTGTCACCGCCCGGAGCAGCCGCGTTTGTCCCCCCAAGGTCCCTGCTCCAGGTTTATCTCCCCAGGAGTCCTGCTCTGGGTTTCCCCGTCCATTTGGCCCATCCAGGCCCTCCAGAGAGTGCTGCTGATCTCCCCCAGGAAAGGAGCTTAAGTGACAGGGACAGCATGGCGTTTGCACAGGAAAGCGCCCGAGAGATTGGATGTTAATTCCTCCTAATGCTTCTGTGCCGTGTGTGTGAATCACAGCTGAAACCAGGAGGGCTTCACCATCTATTTATAGCAGCTTCATCTCCTCCTGACATCTGAACAGGAGGCGATTAAGCAGGAGAGGGACAGTCCCTGAGTGCCTCCAGCCAGCCCCGGGAGCTGCTCAAGGGGAGGGGACACGGGGAGTTAAGCCAGGAGCTCAGGCACTCTCTGGGCTTAATCCTGAACAGCCTCCTGGAGTTCCCCCACAGTGACAGATGAAGGAGTAATTCCCAGCTCCCAGGCTCACAGGACAGAGATGGAGCTGGGATTTCTTCCCCCTTATCTGCCAGGCACTCTGGAGGATGGTGGGAAGTGCACAAGGGGATCCTTACCCGCAGCTGTAACCCCTCCATGGCTGCTCAGGGGGCTCTTCTCATCCTCTGTGCTGCTGGTCCCCACAAATAAAGGGTTTGTAAACCCCTGGGATGAAGAGAACAGAGTTGGTGCAGGAAAAAAAGGTAACAAAGCCCCAAGTAACAAAGCCCAGCTCAGGTAAGCAGAGCTGCAGGGACAGACTGGCTTTGGATGGGGACGTGGGGTTGGAATGAGGTGGTCTTTGAGATCCCTTCCAACCCAACCCATTCTATGAGATAAACCACAGTAACCACAAAAGTTAAGTCCTCAGCAACACCTTCCCTCTCTCTGCCTCTGGTCTGGCAGCATCTTGTGTTTACCCCCAGGCTCTGGGACTTCCCATTTTCCTCGACCATCCTCACCTCACCTCCAAACACAAGAAACTGAAGTTCTGAGACCTTCAAGGCTGACACATTTTCACTGGGGCTTCTCCAAAGGGTCCTTCCAGCCCCTTGCAAGGCTCCTTCACGTTGTTCCCTCTACACAGCCAACAACACCCCCTTACCCTTGGAAATCACACCCACAGCCAAGGGACTGTGTGACAGGGCTGGAAGTGCAAGGATAATATCACCACCACAATCTTCCCACAAAACCTCCTGTAAAATCTCCCTCATCCATCTACCTGGCACCAGCAATTCAATCCCCAACCCCCCAAAAAGAGCTCTTACCAGCCTTGCTGCTACCTCCGGCTTCCAGCTGAGGAATTTGGGGCTGTCCTGCAGCTGCAGATGTTAAGAGCATCTGAAGCACTAATCCAGCTGCCAGCCTCTCTGAGTATGGATTAATGGGCCAGGCCTCACCCCTCCACAAGCAGCACAGCATCTGTCCAGGGATGCAGCCAGAGGGAGGATTGCTGGTGATTTCCTGGCTCCAGCAGCACTGCAGAGTGGAAAATGGGGAGCTGAGGTGTGGGTATTCGTAACATGCTGTGAGCTGGAAATATTGATAATAAACTACTATTGTATTGTATTGTATTGTATTGTATTGTATTGTATAATATAATATAATATAATATAATATTACATTATATTACATTACATAATATTACATAGTATTACGTAGTATAACAAAATATTACGTAATATAACATAGTATAATATAATATAATTAACATAACATAATACTATATTATNAAATATTGATAATAAACTACTATTGTATTGTATTGTATTGTATTGTATTGTATTGTATAATATAATATAATATAATATTACATTATATTACATTACATAATATTACATAGTATTACGTAGTATAACAAAATATTACGTAATATAACATAGTATAATATAATATAATTAACATAACATAATACTATATTATTTATAAAGTACATAAATACTCTCCAAAGAGGAGGGCATGGTTATGCACCCAGTCACATTCCAGATCCAGGGGGATTATGCACCTCAGGGGACCTGAGCCATCCTATTTCTTCTTCAGATCTTCATAGTTAGGAGCATTCTCCCCAGTACTATCCCTTCATTCCAGTATCTCCAACAGCAGCCCAGAATCTGACAGAGCCCAAAATATCCAGTGGAGCCTGTGCCCCAGAGCTGTGCTTGTTGGAATTCTGGAAACTGAGGATTTTAGACTTTCTGTGCTAAAAGGCACTGACCCACTAAATTTGGCAGTGGAACAGGCTTCTGAAATTGAGTGACAGCACTGGGGTTGTGGGTGTGTAGTTTGAATGGTATTGTGTGATCTCACAGGGTGAAAAACTTAGAATTTAAAGTTTTAGTATATAGTAATATAAATAGGGGAATATGGAGGATTTGAGGCGTTGTCCAAGTCCTTCTTCTTCACCTTCTTTCTCATAGCTTTGAGTGGTTTTTT
>VWYN01001390.1:0-13712 GCA_013400075.1 Hippolais icterina
TGACAACAAATCACAGTCTGCCATATGGCACAGACCATGCCTCTACAGGACAAGTTGAAATCGATTTGGGGCTGTTAAGCAGCATTTCACACCTTGCTGACAGTACTTTGCCTTTTCTGCCAAATATTAACAGCTATAGATAGCATTTGCTGTATTAACATTCTGGCTGCTATAGCAGATTTTAATGTCTTAACTGGAATGTTTGGCTTTAGATTACTAATATTTAACTGTGCCTGAAATACACTAATTTAATTGTTACCCATTGACATTTTAAAATTATGTACTTCTAAATGTGTTAGGAATTTGTAATTTAATATGCTTTATGAATGTTGATGCAAGATGTATGGTCCATCATTCTAATACATGCTTTTTTCTTTTTCTTTTATAGTGTGAAGCAGTATGCAGATGTTGAAGGATTCTAATGCAAGATTATTTTTTCTTTTTTATAGTGTGAAGCAGTATTCTGGAAAGTTTTTCTAAGACTAGTGAAGAACTGAAGGAGTCCTGCACCCCTTTTTTTTTTTATCTGCTTCTGTTAAAAAAGCCAACATTCCTCTGCTTCATAGGTGTTCTGCATTTGAGGTGTAGTGGAATCTTTGCTGTACACCAGATGTTATGTTTTAGTTCCTTACAAATACATGGGGGGGAAAGGGCGCACGAGACTAACATTGAAATTCTGAAGTGGCAGAGAGAGTGAATTCTATTTTTGTTCATTGTTGGTGGTAAATTGTACTGTTTTTCTGTAATTGTTGTGAACACTCTGCTTTATGTACACTGTATCTTACTTGGAAGAGGGAGAATATGGTAGGCCACTTGTCCCTGGCATTTGTTGAGAGCAGTGTGCAGAATGTAATGCTTTTTTGTAAGAAACATTTTAGGATTTTTAAATAAATTTAGTGAACCTATTCTTGGTGGTCATTTTTCTTCAGGTCTACATAAGTTAATAACTAAAATGGGTACACCTAGTTTGGTTTTTTTTTCCCCATATAAATTAAAAGTTGCTATTAAGCTTGCTCTTCAGTTTCCTTGATATATAGAAGGAGTTATGTGGGATTTTTTGACAAATTAAAGAGATTGTGTGAAAACAATGACTGCTCTGCTGTTTGGGTGGAAAAAAAGAGATGAAAATAGTCACAGAAATGTTGTGTAAAACTGGACATTTTTGCAAGTGTTTGGCCCTCTTTGCAATACATATTGGTGACAGTATATAAATAAAATATTTTAAAACTTTGTGATGTCACTGAGTAAACAGTGGTAAAGTACACCTGGTTTTAGACAGCTTGCTTAATGCAGAGTTGCTCTGAATAAATTACACCTGTTTCCTGAGCTTTTATTTGTATGAGGTAGGAATTGCAAACTGGCAAGTTGATAATATAACTGTAATTTGTTTTTAATTGTATGCAAAACTTCAACTTGTTTCCCAGAATGTATGTTGAGTTCCGTAAGAATTATTTGTGAGAAATTAAAAAAAAAATTAAAGCCTCTGGATATCTCATGTAATACCTTGGCATTTGTATTTATGGTTAAAAGTTTTAATTTCACTTCCTGAATAAAAACAGATTAAAAAGTGTAAAAGTGTGTGGCACATACAGATATGATGGGTCCAGCCTAAGTGAGTATTCTTTTATTGTGGTTTTTTTTTGGTTGGTTTGTTATGTCCCATCCCCTCCCATGATTTGTGATACATGAACTTTGGCCCTTCTAATGTAGCTACTCTTTAAAATGTCATGGTAAAGGCAGGGAGCCTGAAACATTAAGCATAAGGCTAGCTCCCTTGACAGAGTGATAGTGAATTGTCTAGGAAGAAATGCCATCACTCTAGTTGGGTGGAAGGCAGCTGTCTTGGTGCACGGAGTCCCTAAATTAGAGAAATCTGCGATCGAGGCTAAGGTTTTGGGCAAAGTGCAAGTGAACTAAAACACGTGTTGAATTTTTCTGTGTGCTTCTGACTTGAGTATGTATGCAGAAGGGGTTGTTGACAGTCTTTCGTTTGATTCTTTTCTGTTTTGCTTGGGGAAAAGAGCTCAACAACCGAACATGCACGTTTTTGTTCATTCCTTTGTCAGGCGGCTTTTTTTTTTTTTTTTNTTAGTAAAAAAAAATAAAAAAAATTAAAAATCCCTCTCTCAATTATGGGAATCTTCCGGAAAGCTTCGGTGCCGAGAAGCTGAGTACCCACTGCTCCAGCCTGGCAGGATTGGAGGCGGCGACTAAATACGAATGTACCGGCCCAGGCGCTCCCGGGCCTGGGGCCTCTGCTCGCCCCCACACCCGAGCCCCTCCCGCGCCTGCGCGCAGCGGCAGCACCGCGTGACTGGGCGGTGCCGGGGGCGGGGGAGCCCGCGCCGTTTTTCTTGCTCGCCCCGCGGGAAGCGAGGTTAGTCTCGGCCGTGTGCGTGTTTCCTGCGAAGCATGGAGGTGTTCCCGTCCCCACTAGAGTCCGCCAAGTTCATAGCCGAGCATAGCAAAGATGTCTACGTGGACGAGGAGGGGGCGCGGCGGGTGGCGGAGAGCCTGTTTGACAAAGCCTCGTCGGCGGAGTTCGGCCTGGCAGGGTGGAAAAGCCTCCACGAGCTGAACCCCCGGGCCGCCGACAAGGAGGCTGTTGACTGGGTGTTCCTGGTGGACACCCTCAACTTCTCCTTCTGGTCCGAGCAGGAAGATCGCAAGTACCTAGTGAAGTACAAGAATAAAACCTACAGCGGCTTCTGGTCGCTGTGCGCCGCCGTCAACAGGGCCCTGGACGATGGTCAGTGCGCGCCGGGGAAGCGGGGCCGGGCCGGGGCTGCGGGCGAGGGCCGTGGGAGGCCGAGTGTCGCGCATTAAAGAGACGGCGCCTTGGAAGTGGGACACGCTCTTGGGAACTGCTGCTCCCTGCGTCAGTAGCTCCCCATGTGCAGGCGTCCCTTAGAGCTTGGGGAAGGGAACTGGAAGTGCTTTCAAAATACCCTTGTACAGAAACTGCCTAACTCCTGGCTCCAGCTGTTTATCGCTTCCATTCAAAAGACTTTAACGATTGCCAGTAGTAATGCTGTTCGTGACTTGGGTTATTTCACGTGTATTCTTAAGATAAGTTGTGTATTTCCATGGCAAATGAAAAAATGAGGCATAAAGCAAGAATCTTCCGGACTAATCCAATACCACCAGAGCGCCTAAAGCAAGTTTGAAAATACATATGGGTATATGCCCCTCAAACCAATATTTTAAACCAGTATTTTAAAGTTTCATGTTTAAACCCGGTACTGTAGCACTCACTCTTTTTGCTGTTCTCAGAAATAAAAACCCCAGGTATTAGTAAGTATAAAGTTTTAATTAATTTTCTGCATAGTTATTTGTAAATTAAGATGGTATCAGCATTAAGGCACTTTTTATGAATGCACAGCATGATTAGGATCCATGGGAAAACAGGCCTATTCTGATTAAACTAGTTATATACTGACTGTATTTGCCAATGTGCTATGTAAACATCACACCTAAAATATGAAGACTAAGCAGTTGGGGAAAATCACATACAAAAAGTAGTAATGGTTCCATGGTTGTATGTTGGAAGCTTGCTGTAGAAGAAAAAGATTGTGTGCATGCAAAAATTTCGTTGTGAGCAGCTCTGTGGTTGCGGTTATTGCTGAAAACAAAGGCGGGTTTAAGAGTCCATGTACTTCTTAGACGTTCCTATAGAAGTGCTTTCCTTTAGCAGACTACTGTATTAGGTCTGTATGCTATGTTACGTGATAGCCTAAATACCTTATTTTCACTTTTCTCAAGGAATACCTATCACCAGTGCATCTTATTTTGCCACCATGACGCTTGACCAAGTTAGGCATGTATTTCGCTCTGACACAGAGGTGCCTTTGCCTTTGATTGAAGAAAGACATCGGGTGCTGAATGAAAGTGGAATAATTCTGTTAGAAAAGTTTGGCGGGTCTTTCCTCACCTGTGTTAAAATGAGTGAGAAGAGTGCTCAGAAACTGCTGCATATCGTCCTGGAAAATTTTCCTTCTTACAGAGATGAAGCTGTATTTGAGGTAAGCTAATTCTAAAGCTCTGGAAAAAAATCCTACTATTTAGTAACAGTAAAAGACTCTTGATAGTCCACAGCTAGTCAGGACAAGACTCACTTTCTTTTTCCCACCAGAGTACCTTTCTTTTCATATGCTGTCTCTTCATCATTTTACTGTAATTTATTTTAGTGTACTCTGAGTTCCCAATTAGATCACACCTACTTTGTACTCCTTAAAAATGCATAGTATTTGAGATAATTCCTGCCTGAAAAATGGGAATCCTTTTTCCTTTTTTTTACCTTCCCTTAAATTGCTGACAAACCTCCCGCCATCTTCTTTTTCTTTTACCTTGAGGCTCTCTGCAGCTAATGAAGGAAGTGAAACTGTGGTAGAAATAATGCACAGCTTCTGGGACTCCACCCTTTAACGGCTGTTGATTCAACAGGCGTTACTCAAATGGCTACAGAACAGAAGTAACCCACACTTTAACTAATGTTGACAGTATACTGAGGCTTTTACTGAAAGAAATTGGGAATTAAACACTGATCATCTGGGGTTTTTTGTCTCCCAGTTTCAGCTATACAAGCATGACTTTCATTTACCACCTGTGGCTTACATAGCAGCTCTTGTGCTCCGTTGCATGTGCAGTAGTACTCAGCTGTTACATCATTAAATCCAGGAGACTTTATGTTAGTGACAGTACAGTCTATACTGTCTGTGCAGTCTTTTCAACTTCTTGGAGTACCAGTCACTGAAGCTTTGAATCTATTGCATTTATTGCCCTTCAGTAGGAGGTGTCATTTTATTTTCCTTTGTCTCCTGCTGTGAAGCAAAATATATTTACATAAAAAATCAGAGTTTCTTTTGAATTAATCTTTCAAGCTACTGGTTTTGTTTATTTGGGTTTTTTTTATATATAAAGTAGTATTCTGACAATTTTTATGATCAGAAAGGGAATATTTTTTTAAGTAAAGTGATATTTTCTTATCTTTATAGTGACTGTACTCATTGACGTTTTATCTTTCGTGAGATGATGATGAGTGCTTTATAAAGCAAGCCTCCGTAAAAGTAGCACCAGACTACAGAATGAAAAGGTGTTCCAAAAATGATCCCAGACTGTAAGCACTGACTTAGTAATAAAGCCTGTTGCATGAATATGGAAGCTTTTTTTCTGCTTTCACTAAGCAAGATGTGTATTTTGAAGGTGGTGACAATGGATCACATTATTTTTATGGCAGCAGGTTGAGCTCTTACAAGCAAGACTTCTAAAAGGTTAGGAGGGAACTGGAAAGATGGTGAAATATCCAACTGCAAAAGAGTGCTTTTCAGTAACTCTCCAAAGGAGAAATATATATGATTATAAGTCCTACATTAGAAACATGCTATCACAGACTGGTACAGCTGACCTTCTAGGGAAGCTTCTAAAATTAGGACAATTATTTGACTGTATGTTTTTCTGAATACATAGACAAAATACTTCTAATAATTACACAGGTAATCACAGAAATTGCCAGTGTTAGTTTGTCTGAAAAAGAAAATGCAAACCAAGATCCAAATCTCCAAAACATTTTTTTCTCCGTGGGGGATAATTGATTTTTAGATGCTGTGCTGCATTTGATTCCCAATAGCAGTTGAAGTTTTAGACTTATATTGTACTCACATATCAGGGTTTTTGTGTTCTTAGTGGAGTCCTTTTTGATCTTCCCATATATTGCATGTATTCATCTTTACTTACAATCCATCACCTGGGACTGAGGTTGTAAAATTCTCATGATCCTATTCTTTGCTGGTTTTTTTTAATGGCTGTGCTATCACATTTTGCTCTTTGCCAACACAATATTCCTCCTTTCTTTTAATGTCAGTAGGTCACAATTAGATATATTCCTTAATATTAGCATAGTGTACTGCAGGGAAGATGCAAATGTTCCTGTGTGTGGTACTATTTCCTGGAAAGGCAGGGTGTTGCAGAAAAAAAGATAAAAGAAGTATAGTTGTATTGCCATGTTGAAAAAAGTTCGATTTTTTGATAAATTGTACTGTCTTTACTGTCTTTCACAGACAGAATCAGAGGCTGGGTAAGGGTTTAAGGGACCATACCATAAGAGAGTCCAACATCCCTGCTCAAGCTGGGTCATCCCAGAGCATATAGCACTGGATTGTGTCCAGACAGTTCTTGAGTATATTCCATGAGGGAGACTCCACAACCTCTCTAGACAATCTGCCAGTGCAGTCACTTATACAGTAAAAAAGTTCTTAAATTCTTCCTCTTTGACATGTAGTATCATCCACCTAGTACTTTCCTTGCTTTCTATTAAATAGTGGGAAAAATTACTCAAAATGCTTCATAGTCTTTTTTATATTGAGATATTTGTATAAACTTAATAAGCTCTGTGCAACATAAAAGTTAACAAAATTGAAACAATAAAATTATAAATTTATCTGCTCAGTGACAAGTCCCAGACAGTATTTTTCTTCCTAATTAAACTACAGCATGAAATGAAAAGTTCCATTCTAATTCTGCCTTCCTCTGCTCTTGTGAATGATGTGGTACTAGAGATAAATGAGTTCTTTACTACTGGAAAATTCTTAATGCTATGAAAGAGTGACATCCTTGCTTTGGGACAGCAGAAGCTATGATAAAATTTGGTCTGTTAATTATTTAGTTCTTGTTACCATGTCTTGTGTGATGTTTAACATGATGTTCTGTTATTTAACGTACAAAATCACATGTTTTCTAGAAGTTTGTGCATCTATATCAAGTATAGAAGGAGGAACAGGGAAGGCAGGAGTTCCAAGGATGTTTGCAGAAGTTGTTCTTTGAAATGTAGTTGAACTTCTCAGTGTTTTTGGAGAATATCATTCAAGGACAAAAAATGTAATTTGTTATCAGGAATAGTTACAACACCTTGGCAGTAAACAAAGAGGAGCATTCATTGTAGTTTTCACCAGAATTCTATTTCTATAGCTGTACAGATAAGTGGAGTAACAAAATGTTTTAATTGTCTAGCACAATACATGCCTATTATGATTCTCTTGTCAAATTAAAAGGTTGGATGTACTGTAGAGTTTCTGAAAATTAATATTGCTGGATGTTCAACTACAGTGTTTGCCAAGTGGCAATAAACAACTGTGAATGTGTTCTGAGATCCAGGCATATTCTGAACAATTTTTATTTGCTGCAATAACTTTTATTGTTATTCTTTCATTTCAGTTTATTTATGAGCATTCCACATAATCTATGTTTGTAGTTTGATATTTTTTAGATTTTAAGATAGTTGAGAGTGTTGCAGTTTTATTCTGTTGTAGTTAACTAATGTTTGCTTTAGTAATATGATATGCTTAGTGTATTATTTGCTATATCTATTGATCAGGCACTTAAATAATCAGTAAATTTCTTTCTTCAGAAAAAGAAGGTGTCGTTCTACAAACGGGCCCAAATACTTGTGGCTGATACATGGGGTGTTTTAGAAGGCAAAGGAGATGGCTCTTTTGATGATATTTCCAGTCTGACAATATTTGCTGACTACAGAATTCCACAAGTTCTTGTTCACTTAAAAGCAATGAAGTATTCTGAAGGATTAATGAAGAAACTACGTGAAGGTTTGTTCTGTCCTTGCTAATATCAAGTAAATAGTTAATAAGCAAAGTAATATTATAATCATCCATTAAAAAATATTGCTTTAAAACAAGTTAATAGCATATGCCTAGGATCTCATTTTTTAAGCATGGTTTCATCTTCCCAATACTTACTAACCATGAATTTTAGTGAATTAAAATAAGCCAATATCTTTTGACTGTAATATTATTGTGTTTAGATGAAGAGTTGCTACTATGCAATTTCAGAAATACTCAGGAAGATAAACCAATTAATGCAGTCGTCAGTGTCGTCAGTGAATTTTAAAAGAATGGCCATGCATATGTTTGTCTTTATGCATATCTCTATATTAAATAGACCTCACAGGCATCTTATCCTTCCATGACTCTTAATGAGAACATTCTCATTTAAATAATTCCACTGTTTCTCTTTACATTCAGTTATTTTGGGGGCTGTTTGTTTTTAATATTAAAATCTTAGACTTCAGTCATCTTGGCAGAAAATATACTATGAAGTATATAATACTTATATACTAAAAAATATACTATCATAAAAGACTATATTTTTTCATCTCCACAAGCAAAGAAATGATCATATGATTTGCAGTACTCCCTGCTCCTAAAGCAGTTCTTAGAATACAGGATGTTGTTTGGATTGCATGGGAGGGAAGCTTCTAAGTGCAATATGGTAAAATTAAAGTAACCATTAGAAAATGTGTAGCAACATTGTTAACAGTTGCAGGGTGAGTCATGAGAACTGGAATCCTACAAGAGAATAAATGTGAAGGGGAAAAAAATTATCAAACTCGGGCAGTCCTTGGCCTTCTGTCTGTTGGATATAAATGGATTGCTGTCTCTTGTGTCTGCAGGAAAACTTTTCCAATCTGGAGACAAAGAAGAGATTGAGATCCGTGGCTGTTCTATTTGGTGTTGTGAATTGATTTGTAAGCACCTGCAGGAGCTTTATCAGAAGAAGGGTCAGGACATGCATGAAAAGATCAATGCAGTTTTACTTGATTATTATCTTTGGGACTATGCCAGGGATCACAGGGAAGATATGAAAGATATCCCGTTCCACCGAGTACGGGGTATATATTACTAAGTCCAGTCTGATAGTGCTTTTATTGCTGCCTGATCTTTGAACTGCAGTTATGCTTTTCATATGATAATTTGTCATGCACTAATTTGAAACTGTTAAATCAAATGCTTGTTTTCTGCTGATTTAGTAACAATGTGCCTCTTTTTTTCATTATTACCTTTTCTTTTATTCACTTGTTTGCCCTCACTGGAATTAACAACAACCCATTATTAATCATTAATTAATTGGAATTAATTGCAGGCAAAGGTAGGGTTTATCACTCCTGCGCTTTGACCTTTGTATTGGTATACATGGCTGCCTGTGCGTATAGCTAGGTGTGTGTGCAGATCCGGTAGTGTGCCTTGCTCCTCAGCCCTTCGCTGCTCCTGCCTGTCCAGTGCTTGGCAGATGCTTTACTTCAGAGTAAAGTGGAAGTGTAACCCATCCATTTGTCCAATAAACAGTGCAGTGACAGACGTGCCATGGGAGTGTATCTGTTTTTACTGCGATGGGTGGGATGGGGGAGCTCAGTCCACACAGTGAAGGAGATAGGAAGGGAGGGGAGGAATCACAATCATTTAGGTTGGAAAATATGTCTGAGATCAAGTCCAACCCGTGACAGAACATGACTTTGTCTACTGACAGCAGTAGTGAGAGTCACAGTACTGAGAGAGTGCAACCTATGACCCAACACCATCTTGTCACCTAGACCATGGCTCTGAGTGACACATCCAGTCTTTCCTTAAGCACCTCCAGGGACTGTGACTCTGCCACCTGACTGGGCAGACTGTTCCAATATTTAGCCACCCTTTGTGTGAAGCCATTTTTTCTGATGTCCAACCTGAACATTCCCTATCACAGCTTGAGGCTATTTCCTTTCGTACTGGCGCCTGTTGCTTGTGAGAAGAGGCTGGACGCCATCTTGCTACTCCTTCCTTTCAGGCAGTTGTAGAGAGCAGTAAGATCCCCCAGTCTCCTCCAGGCTAAACAGCCGCAGCTCCCTCAGCCACTCCTCACAGGACTTGTGCTTCAGACCCTTACGCAGCTCCGTTGCGCTTTTCTGGNNCGCTTCGGCCCGCGCCCGCCGCACCCTGCGGCAGAGGGGCACGGCACGGCGGCCTCCGCGACCCTAGCGGCTCCCGACACTCGTGTGCTACGATCCCGGCTACTCCTCAGGTTTGGAGACGTTGCAAACACGGAAAATCTGCTGGGCCGCCCTCACAACATCGCTGGAGGCGAAAAGGTTGCCGGTATGTCTGCCTCTGCCGTGTGGCAGCCGCGGGAGTCGACACCGAAGTATCTCTCTAGCCTTGACGTACTGGGGAATATTCCATATTCCTACAGGTTTTTACAAAATAGATTCTTAGGAAACAGGGCTTCCTTCCCACACCCGGGACATGGTTTGTTAATTTGTTAATTTCTTTGTTTGTGTGTTGTATAGCTTTAAAAAGAGAGTAGGAAATGTTGGCATTTAAGAGCACCACAGCTAGGGGGTAAAAAAATTATGCACCCATGTAACTAAACTCAAGTTATCAATCAAAATGTGTTTTTAATCACAACGTGGTTTTATTAGTATGTTTCTGCATCTGTTTCTGATTACCATGACCCTTATGATGCACATTTTCACTTACTCTCATGCTTTGCTTACTTCTTATGCTCAGTCAATAAAATGGGGCTTTTGTGTTTTCAAACGTCAGCTGTGGATAGCCAAGTCCTCAAACTAAAAGGAATAAAATGAAATGTAAACCCTCTTCTCTTTGCAGCTGTGAGGCAACGCTGTTTTAAGCTATTAGATTTCAACAAACTTGAATTTTGTGGGCTTAGCTGATTTCTGCCAGTTCAGTAATACAGCTGTCTTGAGGACAATGTGTGTGAGAGCAGGAAGTTCAGCAAACTTTGCCTTGCATGACAAAGTTTCTCAAAATTAGCAACAACAACAGAAGTGTGTGCAATCCCATGCAGATATTTTAATTCTAGTGAAAAATAGCTGTAAAGAAAGGTAATTCCTTAATATTTACAAGTGTGCTACTGTGCAGTGTTTATGCTGTAAGAATGAGTATTCACCAAGCAGTATAAGGAACCATGTATGCTAAAATTATAATTACTAAAAAATAATTACATCTGTGCTTGAAGTTTCAGACCAAAATCAGAGGAATGCTTTACATGGAGTAAATAGATACATTTAAAACCATATTTCTTTGTGCTTGTTGAGTTAAAAGTGTTTGGTGCTTGATAAATGGAAGAGGGTATTGAAGCGCATGTGTATACAACTTTTGGAGAAGAAGGTTTTGTTGACCAATTTGTGCTGCCTATGCAATATCAATGCAGGAACAGGAAAAGGAGAGGAACTATTTGCTTTATCAATGATGTTTATTAAGAAGCTGTTAGAATATTGTTGCTTTGACTGTATATTCAAATAGGAAATCAGGCAACCAACTTTCAGACTTAAGTCTGCTAGCTTGGAAATTAATCGATGCAAAATTAATTTATTAATTGATTATATAGTTATTAATAGAGCTGCATTTATATCAGGTACTTTTCAAGATTGTAATGGTGCTTACATATTCCTTAGGAAGTCTCAAATTCCCACTTCAGGAGATTCATTCTTTTGTATTATATAACATGGAAAACTTTTTTTTCTCAGTTTCAGACAACTGTGAATGAGGTGAACAGAGCTGTGGTAACAGATTTCTTGACTATATCAATACTGAGTGGGAAGCACAAGGGTGGAGTCTGATATGGAGGAGATCCCAGTTAAAGTTGCAGTCCGAGTCAGACCTCTGCTTTCCAAAGAAATACTTCATAACCACCAAGTGTGTGTCAGATTAGTACCAAATGCTAAACAAGTTATCATTGGAAAGGACCATGTCTTCACTTTTGATTTTGTATTTGGCAAAAACTCAACCCAAGAAGAAGTTTATGCTGTTTGCATTAAGCCTCTTCTAGTGTCTCTGACTGAAGGATACAATGCTACAGTGTTTGCATATGGACAAACTGGTTCTGGGAAGACCTACACCATTGGCGGTGACCACACTGGTAGGTTATAGAAAGGTTTTTGGTTTGGGGGTTTTTTTTATCATAAAGGGTGCATTTGTCCAAGTTAAATATTTATTACATGGCAGATGATGCTGCAGAATTTTAAGGACCAAGGAAAAAACCTGTAGTAAAAAACCCCCAAACCTCCAAAATTTTTGTGATAATTAAGTTCTAAAAACTTCTCCATAAATTAGACTATACCAAAAATATCTAAGAAAAATATGATTTGTTAATTGGTCTTTCATATTTCACATTTTAATGTGCAACTCATATTAGAGCTTTTTTCCTGAAATGAAGTAGTTTTGAAAATTTTTTGCTACATTTATCTTATCTTGAAAATTAGGCATGTAATTGTATGTTTGTGTGTTGGATTTGTTTGCTTTTGGGGGGCTTCAGAGAGAAATTTCAGTGACATCAAAGAAATTTATGATTTAATTCCTCCAAGTGGATATAAATAGAGTATTGTAAATACCTTGGTAGAGCCTTCTTTTTATTTAGAATCAAAGGATCACAGAATCGTTTAGGTTGGAAAAGACCCCTAAGATCACAAAGTCCAACCATTAACCCTGCATTTCCAGGTCCACAACTAAGCCCATTCCATTGGGTGACCACCAGTGAAGAAATTTTTCCTAATATCCAATCTAAACCTCCCCAGATGCAACCTGAGGTAATTTCTTCTTGTCCTAGCACTTTTTATCTGGGAGAAGAGACTCCCAGATAAACTCACTATCTCTGGTTACACCCTCCTGTCAGGTGGTAGTAGAGAGCAGAATGGTCTATCATGCTTTCCTCTAGCCTAAATAGCCTGAGCTTCCTCAGCTGCTCCTCACAGATTTGTGCTCCAGATCCTTCCCCAGCTCCATTGCCCTTCTCTGGACACACTCCCGCCCCTCAATGTCTTTATTACAGTGAGGGGCACAGAACTAACACAGCATTCGAGGTGTGGCCTTACCAGTGCCCAGCACTGGGGGACAATCACTGCCCTGGTCCTGCTGGCCATACTATTGCTGATACAGGCAGGCCAGGATGCCCTTGGCCTTCTTGACCACTTGGACACAGCTGGCTCATGTTCAGCTGCTGTCAACCATCTTTCCAGCCACTCTGCCCCCACCCAATCTGTAGTGCTTAAGGGGACTGTTGTGACTCAAGGGCAGAACCACATGCTTCACTTTGTTGAACCTCATACCATTGGCCTATTCTGCTTATTGTTGTAGCTTCATTTCTATTCCCTTCACTAGTAGATATTTAATGTTCCTATAAGTACCATTGCTAGCTAAATGGTTTTGGTAGTGGATGTCACAATCTAAGGCTGATCATAGTTCTGCAATTGTAGTTGTAAAACCTTTTAGTTTAATGAATATATTTACTAAATTAATTGTTAGATGGGAACAACCTGTTCATTTTTTGGTGAAAAAGATTCTTGGTATTGTCTCATAGGCAAACAGCTTCCCTAGTCTTGGATAAGGAGCACAGATTATTAATGGAAGCATTGTCCTGTGTTGAATATTTAAAAAAAAAAAAGAAAAAAAAATTGGCACCAATGATCTATATCTGTGAAAAAATAGGAAATTACTGTTAATGTTGATCATAAATCTTGTCTCACCAAGTTACTGATGATTTTGCTTTATATAAGTAGAATTTATAGTTTCTCAGATCCTTGAGATGTCATTGCTAACCATATTGAGTAAAGAAGAAATCTGTACTCTGAGGAGTATAGTTTTAAAGCAGAACCCATATTTTTCATAACTTTCATGACTATAAAACTATATAATTTAGAACTTAAATTTGAATCTCAGTGCTGGATGCAAACAACAATTCTGACACACACACACACAAAAAATTACAAAAATCCTTGTGAGCAATGAGCTCTTCAGATTCCTTAGTGTGTTGCATACTAAATATGACAGGCTTCTCTCAAATTTCAGTCTTTGTAATTTATGTGATAGAATGACTGCAAGTCTCTGTGACATTTGTGCTTATATTTTAGCATCAGTTGCAGTGCATGA
>VWYN01001390.1:13850-25959 GCA_013400075.1 Hippolais icterina
AAAAAAAAAAGTTAAAGTTTCAGAATATAAACTCAAAATATAAACTCAATTTAGCTGTTCAGAAGCAGTTTTGGGTTTAGATGCCTGTGAGCAATATAGATGTTCTACTATATGGATGGAAATGACAACAAATGGTGAAGTAAATACACAATTATTTTTTCTGCAAGTCCTGTGTAGAAACAAAATAGTGTGTGATTCTTCACTTGAATAAATATTTCAAGATTAAACTATTAAACCATTGCTTCTTCCTTCAAAATTAAAATTGTTAACTCAATTATATGGTAAATATCTGCTCTCCTTTTACAATTAAATGAGTGGAAAAGAGCACTTCATTAAGAGGAGAGGAAGTTGATATTTTTAGGGGCTTTGAGATTAACACCTGCCCTATAGGTATCCTGTTCACCTCATGAAAATGCCAGAACAATCCACATCAGAGGTATTTTATTTTGAAAGTATCTAATCTGCTTTAGGGTTTTGAGGTTTTTTTTAAATATTCTAATTGTTGTGTTTACTCTAGTATTATTATACTGTTATATTAAGCTGTTGTGGGTTTTTTGTCTGTAGCTGAGAGGAAGCATTGTTTAACACAAATGTTGCAGAGAATATAATTGCTTTAAAAAGATCCCACAATATATTTTAAATTATTTATTTTCTTCAGTATAGTTAGAGTCAGCTTCAGTAAATTATGCTAGGACATTTTCCATCTCTCATTAAAAGAAAAATACGATTAAAAATATGATTAGTAAGATCACTTGGTAGAAGTTCACTTACATTTTATTAGATTACTAACAGATACCTGTCCCAAAGGCCCAACTATCTGCACTATTCAGAATAGAAATTATTTTCTTAGTACAGGCTGGGAATAATTTTTACTAAAAACTTTATAGTTGTATTTTTTTTTTTTTTACTGGCAAACTGTCTTTGAGCTGACTTTGCTCATGTTTTTTCTAGCTAGCACTACACTGTAAATTCTAAAGGTAATGTGCAGTGTGCAATGTATAAATGAGTTGTGTCTTGTGTCTAAAATATTTTTTCAAATGTTATGGCACAATACATCCATACATTAAATATCTGCAGGTTTCAGATGTGTTGTATCTCGTGCTTTTCACATATTGTATTTTCTATTTCTATAGCTATATGCCATGATCTCATAATAACGCAGGCTTGTATGTTTCTCTGATGTATGTTTATAGTTATTGCTGTAAACTTCTGCTGAAGAGTTTAGAATTAATTAAATTATTCTTATTTTCACCTGGTTTGGTGTTTGAAGTGATTGTCGGTGCTAAGGAATTCCAAGTAGAATGTGCAGATGAAGTGATAAGCCTGCTGGAAAGTGGCAATGCAGCTCGTCACACGGGCACAACACAGAAGAATGAGCACTCTAGTCGATCTCATGCCATTTTTACCATCAGTATTCGTCAGAAGCTGTCTGCAGAGTATCAGAAAAATACTGATGTTGCACAGGATTCGATCGCTTCAAAGTTTCATTTTGTGGATTTGGCAGGATCAGAGAGGGTAGCAAAGACTGGAAATACTGGTGAACGCTTCAAAGAATCAATTCAGATCAATAGTGGTCTCTTGGCCTTGGGAAATGTCATCAGTGCCCTTGGAGACCCAAAAAGGAAAAGTGTACATATTCCATACAGGGATGCTAAAATCACTCGTATTCTGAAAGACTCCCTTGGAGGAAATGCCAAGACTGTTATGATAACATGTATAAGTCCATCCTCACTAGACTTTGATGAATCTTTAAATTCCCTCAAATATGCCAACAGAGCCAAAAACATTCGAAATAAACCAGTAGTAAATTACAACCCAGAAAAAGACCGAATTGATGAAATGGAACTTGAAATCAGATTGCTTCGGGAAGCTTTGCAGAGCCAGCAGGTCAATAATCAGCATTTACATTACTTAAATGAAGAAAAAGCCCGTATCAATTCACTTGAGGAGCAGCTCACTCGCCTTCAGGTTCAATATTTCAGTTACAGAAATTGTGTAGATGAAGCCTTCCCCTTTCTGGTTGATTTGAATGATGATGCTAGCTTAAGAAGTAGTCAGCGGGACAGGTTGCAGAGCTGGATCACTATGGTACAGAAAGTAAGGAAGGAAGCTCTCACCATCCAGGAAACTGACACAGGGACTGAGACCAGCCCAGTACCGCATCACATCACAATTCTTGCGCTGAAGAGGGAACTAAAGAAATGCCAGGTATTTAATAATAAGCTGTTTATTTAAATGACTAAATGAAAAAGCAATCTGCCAAAATTTGAACTCAATTTTGAAAGATGGATAAAATTGTCACCTGTATTTAATTTGACTTAATTTGTACTTAATTAGATTTAATGTACAATTTTGTGTAATTTCATTTGGCTAATCCCTGGGACATAGGTTTATTTTAATGGATGTTTGAATACACAATCAGTGGCGACAGAGATAAGTGAAGTAATGTTATATTTTCTCTAGTCAGTTTCAAGATGACTTTTGAGGCTGAGCTGTTTTATCTGTTAGATTTTTTGTTTTAGTTATGCTAATATGCTAGGTCTGGCTGGGATGGAATTACTTTTCTGTATAGCATCTCTGAGGGTGCTGTGTTTTAGATTTATGACCATAACACAGTAATGTTTTTGCTCTTGCTGAATGGTGTTTTGTACAGTGACAGGCCTTATGGTTTTCTGCCTGCATTGCCCAGTAAATAGATTGGAGGGTACATGAATAGTTGGAGACACAAACATGCAACAAAGCGGATGACCTGAACTAATAAAAAAGAGATTTCATACTACATAATGTGATGCTCAGGAATAAAAAGGGAAAGGAAGAGGATTAGGGAGATTAGCTGTATTTTGCCCAGAACTTATTGAGCATTAGTCAGCCTTGGGAGGTGGTGGGCCGTAGCTTTTGCATCACTTGTTTTATTTTATTTTCTTTCTCTCTTCCACTTCATCATCGCTTATTGATCATCTATCTCAACCCACATATTTTCTTGCTTTCACTTTCTCTTTGCCCTTCCTCTGTCTTCCTAGGAGATGTGGGTAGGGGGAAGTGAATCGATAGCTCTGTGTATTTAGCTACCTGCTGGGGTAACCCACAACAATCTATTTTGGAACTCAGCCTGTGGCTCAAGGCTTTCAAGATAATAACAGTTTTGATTATAATGTTCTAAATTAAACTTGTAGCTGTTAATACCTGTTTAGTTAAGATGTTGAATGACTGTTGCAGGTCATGAAGCTGCATATTTGCTTTTGGTGCTGATTTGTATGTGTCCTTGAATATTTAGATGCTTGATTAGTTTCTAGCTGTACAACAGCCTCCAAGAATTATTAATGACTATTTTTAGATTTTGCTGTTTTGTTTGCTTTTTATCACTTTGTTTTCCTTTGCTTGGGAGAGCTATGACAAAACCACTGGGCATCAGCCTAATCTGGTACTAATCAGACTGTTCATACTGATGTGTTGTGATCCTGACTTTGATTATTGTTCATAAGGTTAAACAGCTATTTGGAGTTGCCACACAGAAACATGCTCTAAGGTGATTGATCCCTGGAGTGTCAGGGTGTATGGAGGAGCTGGGCAGAGCATTGCTGGCTCTGACAGCTTGTGATTTCATGTCTGAACAGGCTCATTAACCCATCAAACTAAAATGTCATTTGAAGGAGCAAAGGTGACTTCTATAGCTGTTTGGGATCTGCCCCATGCCTATAACGTCAGTGTCCAGTGCCCTTAGAAATGCAAGAGTTTCTGGTCTAAGAGCCCACAAAGAGGATTGTGGTGATCTAAGACTGAGAAGGTCTCTTGGTCTGAGGCCACAGAGACACTAAACCGGAGACTGAACCCTCAACTGTAATAGCTGATCTTGTAGTAAAGAAGAAACAATGGAAGCAGAGATTAAGTTAATAAGAAAAGATGCAGCTCCTGCTCAGAGGAGGAGAGAGGAAGAATCAGAACAGGGAGCCTGTTCCACAGAAGGATATGAAAGGAAAGAGACAGAAATCATAAGAGGTGGAATCTACCTGATCCCTATATGTGACCTAGTTGCAAGATAGTGTAAAGATTTTGCCTGACAAGATGAACTAATTGTTACCTGGTTGCTTCAAAGCTGGAATAGTAGGGCTAACAGTCTGGAACTAGAAGGTGGGGAAACACATCAGATGAGATTCTTTGCTAGGGATTGTGGGATTGACAGAGGGATTGGAAGAGGGTCAGCCACCTCCAGGTTCCAGAGGTGACTCCTATTGAACATGAAGACAAAGTACTTTCTTAAGAAAGATATTGTCATCCAGTGAGGCATGTGGTCTGCCACAGAGAAATATATTTAATGTTTGAGGGAATTAGAGGTGGTGGAGGTGATCTTCAGTGACATGGGCAATAATCAGGACTCAAAAGATCCAAACAGTATACAGTGCACATGGTCTGAGTACAGAAGACACAGACATCATATGACAGCAACCTAGTAAGGCTGAATTAGGCTGACTCTGTGGCACCAGCTCATTTCTCCCTAAAATGAGATTACAGAACAGTTTGCCAGCCCTACTCTAAAGTTTTTGATTTACTCAAAAGCTCTATTCCTTCTCCTTGCTATGGGCCTGCATGTCAGTGGTGGAAAGATTGTTACACAAGGTCTAGCAGCTCAAAAGATAATGTGAATAGTCTCTTTACCTCCTTGCTTGGGCAGGCAGGCATATTGGTTACCATGAGCAGGAATTCCTCTGCTTAAGCAAAAGGGAACCATAGGCCCATGACACATCCCATCCTACAGTTCTACCTGCATGACTGTGAAAAGAATATGGAAGTGGAGTGGTGCACCTATTTTAGTCCTGCAACTTTGCACATAAAGCAGTCTCTATGTAAAGGAAGAAGAGGCAGTGGTTAAAAATGATCTTACAGAAAGATTATTGTTCCAGTTGCTGCCGACCAATTCCTGAGATGCTGTAGACCCCTTCCTCTTTCTGATACTGATTCAGTGGGCTTATGGCCCTGTGGGTTTGAACCCCATACTTCTACCACAATCTGCTCTAATCACAAAGGAGCAAAGATAACTCTCTGTGAATGGAAAATGGAAAGAACTCTGAGGTTTGATTATTCCCTGAAATGAGATTAAAACCAAATGAGGTTATATGTTGATACCAATAAATTGATATATTTTATTTAACAGTAAAAGAGGCAAAGAGAAGGGAAGGGAAGGAGAAAGAAGGAAGGAAAGAAGGAAAAAAAGGAAAAAAAGAAGGTAAAAAAGGGAAAAAGAAAGAAAGAAAGGAAAGAAAGAAAGAAAGAAAGAAAGATGGGAAGAGTAACAGAGACAGATTAAGCAGAAACATACCACCACTCCATGGATCTTAATGAAGTCTCACTGATCCTCTTCATCTGGTCTTCTGGGTGGTGAGGGTCCCCCACCAAAAGCATAGTATCCAATGGAATAATATACATTTGGGCTAGGAGGCCCAGGTGCCTCCCCTGAGGGGGAGCCATTTGACACTGTCCCTTTAAAGACTTTGGATGAGTTGCATCATTTTGTGCCATGCACAGTCCTCTGGTGCAGGGTCTGGGGAACCCTTCAGGGGAGGCCTTTGATGGGCCTTGACACCCCCTTAGCTGCCGCTCATGAGAATGTCCTGTAGATGTGACTTTCCTGGGGTGAGGGTCCCGCAGCTGAGCTAGTCTGTGCAGTGGAGGATGGATGTTCACTGCCTCTGACCAGAGGTTTTCACATGCACCCAAAACCATCCTCCCCCACCCTTTGGATTGGAGGGGGAGTTTGTGCAAACCTGGCAACAGATAAGCCTGGGGCTACGGCCTCCACCCTGAACCTGCTGGGCTTGGCTCTTCTGTGAATGCTGTCCCAGCCTTATCCATTCCTTCCTAGGCCTGAGATGCTTTGAACAATAGTGTCACTTATCTCAAACGGCCATAGTCAGTTTAACTCACAGTTCAGGGTGTCAGTCAAGAGACTCATTCAGTGTGGGTTTTGGTAGTGCAGCTTCATTGTACAGTTTTGCCATAACAGCCAAAAATCGTTATGACAATGTTTTGAGTCATGAGTGATAACATTTCAGTCTCTGATATGGAAGGACTATGCTGGTCTGTTGTAGGATCATGCAACAATTCTTTCAGCATAGCCTTGTTAAAAACAGGGCAGGAGATTTTTCTCCTTTTCAAAGCCTTTATTGTGATCAGCTCAGGGTGGGGGCCCGACAGGTCGAATGCACGCCGCCGCTGTTCCCAGAAGCAACTCCGAGGATGAGGTGTGCAGGAGCTTCGTTCACTCAGCTGCAGGTTGCTCTCAGAAGCCACTTGGAGGGGGAGGTGTGCAGCAGCCTCATCCACTGGAATGCAGGCAGAGTCGGGTTCAGGGTCCTCACAGCCGCCCGCCCCGAAGACAGGGTGGGGGTGAACTTTTAACAAGGAGCACTGGACTAACAATGACTTCATTTGCAACAGATTCACCTTGTTTATCTCAGCCTGGGCTCCTGTCCTGAGTGGTTACTGTAACCAGACAGAACCCTCGTCATGGACTCTGGATATTTATGGGTATTTTACAGGAGTGGCCTATAGACTAAAGGAATGGTATCTGTGTGTAAGTCAAAGCATGAGAAGGGAAAGAAGGATGGTTAATAATGTTGCAGTGGATAGTGTGGGCTTGACCATGACATAAATGGTGTGGAATATGAAGTGGAGGTTGTACTAAATCTGACCAGGATGGAGTTAATTTTCTTCATAAATGCTTGCAGGGTGCCATGTTTTACATTTCCGTAGTACAATCTGATAAACACCAGTGTTTTAGGTGTGTTTGCAGGAGTGTTTGCATAGCATCAGGGGACTGAACGTCTTTGTCTGTGACACCAGTGAATACATAGGCGAGGGCCCTGCACCCAGGGACAGGAGGAGTACAACCAGGCAGATGACTCAAGTCAACCAAAGAGATATTTCACATCATATGATGTACTCAGAAACTGAAAGGGGAAGGAGAGGGATTTAGTTATGTTAGCTGTCTTTTTGTGCAGGAGCCAATGGGCATCAGTCTACCCTGTTGAGGCAGAGAGTGATTTGGTTTGCATTCATTAACTACCTTTGCGTTACTTGTGTTGTTTTCTCTGTTCTTTCACTTCACCTATTGAACAATTTCTGTCTTGACTGACAAGTTTTTTTTCTTTTAATCTTCCTTTGGACTGGGGGCTTGGAAGTGAGGGAGTGGAGTGTACTTAGTTGGGGGAAAAAGAAGAGAAAGAGAAAAAGAGAGAGAGCAGGAGAAAGAGAACTTTCTCTTTTCTTGGAAGTGTGTACTTAGTTGCACACCCTCAGCAGTTGTCGTGTGGACCCAGAACTTGTTTTGAATCCTGCAAATATATTACTCTGTCAGAAGCATTACAGATACAATTACGATAGATATTTTCAAAGATATCTGTGAACTTACAAATAACCCAGGAACTAAGTTTTGCAACTTTTGTGTAATATTATCTAATATGATGTATGTAAAATGCTAGTCTAATATTCCAAAGTTACAGTCTCATGTCTTATCTCTTAGCAATAGTCTAAACTATATTCAGCTATGGTCTCACAAAACCTCCTGTATTTACTTTTCCATTGCCGCGCCTTTAGCTGACTAAGTTTCTAAACTGTTTGCAGATTTCTTTGTCTAACCACTTTCTAAGATTTGCTTTTGTGTTAAACATCAACTTTTGCTTTTTGGTGACATCATACTTCTTTATGGTTTTCCAAATGAGGTGAAAATTTCAAATTAACATCAGGAGTCTTAGCATGCAGATGTCCAATGAGGATCCGGTCATATTGGTAATGCCGATTAGCTGTTTCTCTCACAGCAGATAATAGTCTTAGAGATGGGAGAAGAACTCTCAGCCTTCTAAGAGCATGTTTCCTAACAGAACTGACACAAGATCAAATAAATAATTCTTTTTGGAAACAGCCCTGCATACAATTAGGAAGTACATATATTGGATTTGCAGAGTTAAAATGTTCACTGTGAACATCAAAAGAAAAGAAATACAGATAACTGTGCAGTGAAAATAATCTCAAATCAAAATTTAAAACAACTGTACACTAATTGGAAACTGAGTGAAGTTCTGATGCCAGGTGAATACCTCAGAGAAACTAATTTGAGTTTGTCATGTGTGGAAGGAGGCAGTGCTCCAGTAAGTTAGAATTTTGTAACATCAACCAATTTTTAGTTTGCAACCAAACTGATAAACCTATAGATTGTTATCAGGCAATTGCATAAACAAATTTTGTCTTTTCTTTGTCCTCAAGCTATCTAAATCACATCTTTTTTCCTTCCTTCTTGATTTTCTTCTGTGGCTTTTTTCAAATGTCTGTTTCCCAGGTTCAAAACAGTATAAAAGCTGAGCTTAAACTTAGCTTAAATTCACTTCCCCAGGTAAGTATGTCATCTACAGCCAGGAAGAGATGGTTAGAGAAAGGCTAAAGTAAATGAGATGCTACAGACTCTAGAGCAGAGTTTGCGTATGGACAAATTTAATAACTAATACTTGACCAATTCTTGTCTGTACATACACAATCCTTTGCTACCAGCTATTATTGCCTGAATAATGCTGTCTTACATGATATTAAAATACTGGCATAGTGGATTGGCTGTAGCTAACATCCCAACTCATTTATATGTCCACCACCAGGACCCTTGGAGAGACAAAAATAGGAAGAGCAGGAATGAGAGGGTTTGTGGGTGGATGGACTGTTTCAATAATTTATATTTGGCTTCTGCAGGCTTTCTGGATGAGTAACAACACTTGGAAGTCTCCAAGAAGCATTCTTATGGTTTCTTTAATCTTTAAACTGTGATCCAAGTTGCAGATTGAGAACAGCTGTTCTTATTGTTTTCATTTGAGAAGTGTATTAATCACAAGATGCTGTGATCCTGTTGCTACAGGTAACAACATATGAAAGAGAATAATGGAACTCCATATATACTTCAATAGATTAGGTTTGGTTGTGAGTACATTATCTCCTTTGGAAGAATGAAACTTGTCAGAACAAAATCAATGGATGAAACAGAAGTGAAGAAATAGCTGCTACAAACTGCAAATAGCCGCTTAGATAATTTGCTATACATACCTCAGGACTTGGCAGTTATGGTCAGGTCTTTTAACAACAAATGAGGTTTTATTTTGATTCATATTCCAGTTGTAGGAACAATAATGTCCCTTTTGCCCAGCTGAACTTTTCTTTTATTATCTAGCAGGTACTAGTTATGGATGAAGAACTATTTAGCCAGAAGAATCATGAAGTGCAGATACTGCAGAATCAGATACAGACATTACTGCAGGAAAAGGAAGAACAACAGGAATTTTTAAAGGAGGCTCAAGAAACGCAAAGATTACAGGTATTTTTCTACTGGTACACATTTATCTGTCTTGAACCATCCTTCTACCAAGTGAATGCATTCAACAGATCGCTCAGATTTTTTTTTTACCTAATTACCGGTCAGTATTAAGGACATTTTGTTTTAATTAGAGCTGTTTCACTGAATGAGTTGGGTTCTAGTGGATGTATCACAGTAATGTGCTTCCTGGAGACTGTATATGAGCCTAGCTGTGCCAGAAGCCTCCTGCATAACTTGAAGTGAACTGTTCATGCTCTCTGTGCTTCCTGAAGCATAATACACAACCCTCTCTCCAGATTTGTATCATTGTTATGGAGTTTTAGGACAATTAATAGATTAGCATTTGAAAGACTTTGAAAGATTCTTTAGAATTTAAGAAAGACTATACAGATCCTTTAGAATGCTTTCATTGAGAAGTTGTATAGAAACTTACTTTGTTATAGTTTTATTAAGAATTCGAGTATTGTCCCCTTTTGACTTTATAAAGACAGAATTCCATCCTAACTTTCTGATCATTTACCATTAGAGAAAACTGAGGGACACAATGGAAAGTGAGGTACTAACAAAGAGGCTGCTTGCCTCTTTCCTTCTGTAGATCTTGAGATTGCTAATGAAATTGTGGTGGCTAGTATGTGCATAACATTTCAAAGCTGAGAAGACTGCAAATAAAACAGTTAATATTCTGCTGGTGTTGCCTGATATGGGAATGACATATTATATGGATTTTTAAAAGAGAAAAGCATAAACATGGGTAGCTACTGCTCTTCTCCTTATTATACTTTTTATCCTTTTTCCATTTCCTTGCCGATGGCTTGGGGAGTCGTTACATGAAAGGTAAGTAAACTAGTCATGATCTTTTTCTTTTTTCTGTCACTTTCTTTTCTGTCACTTCTGGCTAGATGTTTTTTTAGCCTGCACACCATACCGTCAACTGATACTGTGATAATGCTTATATAAATTTTGGAGGATACAAAGTAGCTGTCATAGTGTAGCTAGACGGTTATTTCAGTGTCAGAGACAGGAAGGAAGCTTCAGAGCTTTCAGGCACCATTTTGACATTTAGTTCACTAAACTGCCACTTCTATTTAAAAACATACAATGTAGGTAGGATAATGAAAAGCAAGTGCTTCTGTCAAATATTTTACATTGTATTCACAGGCATATGTAATTTAATGATACATGATAGAATAAGGACTTTTAGAGTAGCAGGTATATGAGGTAGGACTTAATAAATGTTTATACACATATATTTACACAATGGGTGTTACACTGTGGAGTTGTATGTGCAATTGTATCAGGGCCAAATAGCTTCAAGGTGGATCCACTGGCCATTACTTCTTCCAAAAAGATAACAAAAATACAATATTCATACATACATTCTCTTTTCTATGACATAGGAATAATATGTATTGTATTCCAACAAAATATCAACTTTTAAGACATATATTTATGTTTGGAAAAAGCTTTCAATCTAAGACAATAACACAAAGAATAAATAAAAGTGCATACTTGAAGTAGAAGAATGCACAATGTATCATGAGCTATTTTTCAACTTCCCTGTTGTTGCTAGGCCAGTTTTTAAGCATACTTCAAAATTAACCAAAAACAATACAGTGAGCTGAAAATGGATATTGTCTTGGCCTTATCTTAGTTTAGATAATGTAAGTATTTTGAACAATGTATGGAGAAAGCTGTAGCAGAAGCAGATAAGGTCTCCAAACTAGCATTATCAACAAACCTGAGGCTGGGTGGAAGAGAAAGCAGCAAGGGATCCTGGGATCATGTATCTGTTTAGTTCATTAATAAAAGTAACCTTTAAAGTACAACTGTTCAAAGTGGAAGAGGAAGCCCATGTACATTTTTAATTAATAAGACTCAGACCATAAGTTTAATTTGAAACTATTTGTTTAATTCTCATTTTATTTCTACATAAACACACATATAAAGCAAGCATGAGCTCCTAATTATGTCATCCACTTCTCACTAGATGTCTAGATAGGATAATATAACTAAACCAGGTGTGCTGGCTTGAAAGTAAACCAGTGGGAAAAATGAAACCCACACAATTACCTTGAGAGAGATTTCAGGTCAGAGTTACAATTTAATAGAAAGGTTAAAATAAATCTAATGACACGTGTTAAAACTGGCTTAGACCTACAAACCTGTGGTCACAGTCCTATCAAGTGGTGATTGCAGTCCTGTTGAAGTGATTGTTGCAGTCAAAAGTGGTAGTCCTCCCCTGGATCCATCCAGGGGTGGTGGGGGCCTCAAGTCTCCAGTTATATATGGTCAGGTTCAGGGGAGAGTATTCAGCACCTCCCCCAGGGCACACAGTTGCACGGTGGGAATGATGTAATTGTGTGAGTCACAGGATATTTTTAGGAATCCTTGGTAGTCTTAAGTTGTTACAGCTGCCCATTATGGTGGTGCTGTTGAGCAATTATGGACCATTGGAGAGATGACCCCCTCAGGATCGGTGGGACTGTGCTGGTGCTTCCCCAGAAGGAGTTAGCATTGCAGAGTCATTTGTAAAGAAAAATAAACACTCCCCTCCTCACAGGGTTTTGCTCTTATCCCTTATCTCCTTTAACACCCAACTTGTAGCCTGAGGTGCCAGGTGTGCAAACAACGAATCATTAACAGTTGTCAGAAATGGCCTAGAATACTCAGTTTGGTTACACCCCACATTGGCACTCTTTCTGTAACCCAGGACAGCAGGGTAAGTCTTTCTGAACAAAAATGTGTTTAAACTTTACTGGACTG
>VWYN01001399.1:13505-34710 GCA_013400075.1 Hippolais icterina
AAGAACGGGCAAAAAATGGGTGGCAACTTGAGGGAGAAGTAATCAGTCAGTCAAACCACAGAGCAGAGGAAAGGTCAGATTCTTCCAGCCCAAACATGGCGAATTACAAGGAATAGAAAGCATTAAAATTCCAAATGGCTGCTTTTTGAGAGAGGCTTTAATGAGGACGCGCAAAGAGACGGCAATCTGTCCTCACGACAAAAATTGTAATGAGAATGTTCTCCCCCAAGCCTCTTCAGTGAGGGAAGAGATGTTCCTGTGCCAGGACCATGAAGGACTCAGCTCCTGTTTGCACATTACACAGCTCAGGAAACTCTTGTGGTCCATTGATTCGTCCTTTCCCCACGCCAAAAAAAATTGCTGAGAGGTCTGGCCTGGCTTCCAAGTGCCCTGAGCCACGAGTCCTGACTCCCACTGGGTTTGCAGAACATCTCAGCTCTCCAGTGGGCAAGGAGCAATCAGAAATGATGCTGGAAAAATCACAAATAAGAGCTAAACAAGCCTGGTGCAATGACGAGACTTTAACCTCCGTTAAATCGCCCGCTAGCGAGACCAGGCAATGGACACGGAGTTATTTTTCCTTTTGGACCATTCCAAAAGCCCTTGGATGGAGATCCCAGAGCTCAGCCCCATCCCTCCCCAGGCAGCACAGATGGGCTGTGCAGGGAGCTCAGCTCTGGTGGCTCTGTCCCGCTCCGTGGGTCACGGAACGGCCGCTGCCCGCGCAAACGCACCCCAGTGACTCCCGCAGCGCCCTGCTCCCCTCCCTGAGCTCCAGCGTGGACTTCCAGAGCCCCAGCTGCCACTTCAGGACTCAATGACCCTTGCTGGGAATGTGCCTGATGATTTTCACTCCGTGCGAGATGCAGCATTTTTAACCTCCCCAGCATTCCCATGCTGATGTCCCTCAAACACGCTCAGGAGAGCAGCAGCTCCCGAGTGTGGAACTGCCTGACTCTGCTCCTGCCCTTCAGCAAGGATTCCAAAGTCTGTCTTTTTCTAAGAATTTTTTTTTTTTTTTTTTCAGGAGGTTTTGGTTTGGATTTTTTCATGGTTTTGTTTGGGATTCTTAGGAGTGTTTCATTTTAGGGTTTTTTGTGTTCTTTAAAATCTATCACAAACCATTACCAGTTTCTGGCAAGAGGCAAATAAATAACATGCCTCACTCCAAGGTGATTACACCTTTAATGACCCCATCATCACCACCACAAGCAGATATAACAAGTCCTCCTCTCCATCCTTAAAAAATAATCAGGATATCGTGGTGTTTTACCATTGCATTCCCTGTTTTTATCCCCCTCTCTCACTGCCTCCAGCCCCACAGGAAGCAATCATTTCTATGCAAATGCTGGCTAATAGAAATATAACTTCTCCGTGCCCTGCCTTTCCTTGGGGAAACCAATCTGCTGGCTCTGTTTGGAGAGGCACAGCAAGCACTGAGCTGCAGAATTGATCTGATATTAAGAGTTTCTGCATCGTTTGCATATTCATGGCTCATTCCTTGTGCATTCCTTATTCCAGAGGAACAGGAACCACCTCGTTTCCAATGGCCAGGAATAACAGGAGGAGACTGGTGCAAACCCAGTGCAGCTCAGAAACCACTCAGAAAACCTCTTGAGAAAAGCTCGTGGCAGCTGGGAGGGAGGAACATTTAATGGCAAATTACTCCAAATTCCCTGATCTCCATGGGCTGAAGTGCTCAGTGACCATTTTGGGCTAAACCACGAGGAACTGCCCTGCTCACAGGCAAGCCAGAGGTCACTTGGCTTGTCCCCTCCTGCTCAGGAGTGGAAACGTGGCAGATATGGATAATTATGAACAGGAATTATCAGCAGAGAGGGTTTCTGTCATCTTCATCACTCAGCAAAGCACCCACTGGTCCCTTGAGTAGGGAAAATCCTGCTGCTGTGACAAATATCCCACATCCTCTGGGCAGCAGGACAGGCTGCCAGCTTTAGGCTCCAAACTCCTATTTTTTTCCCTATTTTGTCCCCTTTGTTTCGTGATCCAAGAAGTCTCCCTGGGGTTCTTGCTGTGGGAAGGAAGAAAAGGCTCTGCCCAGCATCCCACAAAACCTTCAATGCTCCTCCCGAATGCACAGATTCATTTCAGCCCAGCTGCCAAAAATGTGTCCTTCTAAAAGAATTCAACTTCCTGGGAGAAGGATAAACAGGGAGGAGATTCATTTGTGAGAGTCTCTGGATTAATACACGGGGTGCTGACCTCAGCACACACTCCGGAATGTCAGACATTGAAACTGAGCTGCACTTTGCAGTTCCTTCCTATTTCTGCCCAAATACCGAAAGCAAATAAATAAATAAACAACCTGAACCCTTTGTGTAAGAATAAATGTCTCAACCTCTGTTTCCAGGGAGTCTGAACTGTGCTTTTGCACATCCCACAGCCACACAGGTGCCTCCAGCTCCTCTCATTTTCAAAGCTCAGCAAGAAGCAGCTCCGAGAGTTTCAAGAGCTTCAAGAGAAGAAGCTCTCCAGGAGTTTTGTCTCTCTAAACACCACTGGGATTGCGAATTCTCTCACTGAAAAATTCTCTACTGGGAGGGTGGTGAGGCCATGGAATGGAATTCCCAGAGCAGCTGTGGCTGCCCCTGGATCCCAGGAAGTGTCCAAGGCCAGGTTGGAGGGGATTGGAGCAGCCCGGGACAGTGCAAGGTGTCCCTGCCCATGGCAGGTGAATTGTTAAGTCAGAAACCAAGGAATAAAATCCTTCACATTTTAAGATATTGAATACAGGCAGAAAAACAAATCTCTGTTTGAAAAATAAAAATTTCTTCAAGCAGCTATGTAAATACCCACAGCTATTTATATAGGAATTCCTCCTTCCTGTTGTTTCTACATGAAAACTGATAACTGCACGCAAGTTAATAAGTTAAAAGATGTCTCCTAAAATAACTCCTGAAGATCTAAAAAAAAAAAAAATCTTCATATTAAATTTAGCAGATTTTTTTTCTTTCTTTCTTTTCATCAAAGCCTTTTGTTGTGCTTCACCTGAACCTGCTCATCTCTCTCATCTTCTCCGTGGGGAGTGAAATGAGACCCAACTCATTGTTTGGGGTTGATGAAGCACCTCAGCCTCCCTCACCAGGCTCACATTTCCATTAACTCAGCCCTACCTCTAACAAAAGATCACATTTTCCAAAGGGAAAACAAAGGAGGGAGGAAAAAAAGTCAATGCAGAGGTGTCATTATCTGAGGAAATAAATAGAAAAAAAAAAAACCAAACCCAAAACAAAACCTTTTTTGCAAATCAAGAAGAAATAAAGTGAAGCAATGCCTGAGTCAGCAGTTTGGAGCCAACCTCCCTCCTCCCTTTCTGGCTCCTGCCTCCACAGGTGTCCCTCAGTTTTTATTCTTCCTGTTTTTATTGCTTTGGGTTCATTTTGCATTCATTGGTACGCCAGCAAATCCTTCCACCAACCTGGAAATTCCAATTTTCCTGCAGCTGGAGAAGCACAGCCCCTTTTTTTTAATTTTTTTTGGGGAAGAGCCGAGCCCTGCTCCAGCTGTTTGGAATGGCTGCCAGCGCACTCTGCTAACCTTGTGGGAATTCAGGAACATCAGCCTAATTAAAATTGTTGTTGTGTTTGTTTTGCCAGGCTCTCCCTTTTATCTGCGCCCGTAATGATTTTGCCTCATCGCTCCAAGAAGCGTCTGTGGGTGGGAACAGTGAGTGATAGATTCAAATAATGAGGCTCTAAACGACTACAAAAGACTTTACACGGCTCTGAATCATCCATCTCCAGCGCTGCATTATTCAGAAATTAATGCAAGACTATAAATGAATAATGATTTAAATGTACTTTTAAAAATTGTTAATGCTCCAGCACTTCTTCCCCTTCTCTACATAATCAGAAAATTGATTATGACTACGACTAGACCTATGTTCTTAATTTAACTTATGTCGTGGGGATGTAGAAAAAGCTTTGCAACAACAAGGGAAATGGAAAGATTTCCAGGAGACTGGAAATGGGTTTCTAACCTTCAGAATTCCAAACTCCGAGGGAATTAACACCAAAAAAAGCCTCCTGGAAAGCTGTAAGGTCTAGGGAAAACTGAATTATTGCCAGAGCTGAGGAAAAAGATCCAAAATAGAACAGAATATGTGTCAAATAGTAAGGAAAAAGGATCATAAGGATAATTTGAGTACAGAAAATTCTTTGCTCATTATTTGTTTCCCCACATGAGTCTTTTCTTAAAACCCAAGTCGTTAGGAGAATCCTAAAGCCAGGAGATGTGTGAACAGCAGAAACAACACAAACTGATTTCCAAGGATTTGTCTGAGGACAATTCCCACCTGGATTATTTGATGAAGAACAGAGGGTGAACACAACACGGTGGGATTTAGGAAAGGATCTGTCTCCCAGAGCAGCTGGGGCTGCCCCTGGATCCCCCTGGCAGTGCCCAAGGCCAGGCTGGGTGAGGCTTGGAGCACCTGGGACAGTGGAAGGTGTCCCTGCCCACGGAAGAGAGTGGCATTTGAAGACTTTAAGGTCCTTTCCAACCCAAACCCTTCTGGGATTTTAAGATTTCACTCCTCTCTCTGGGTTTTCATTTTTAGCAATAATGATCCCTCCACCTCTCTTTGAAACCACCTCGACGAGGAGATTCCAAACTGGTGAAGGCAGGGAGTTCACACAGACAGAGACAAAAGCCACAGGGAATGGTTATGGATCCTCCAGAAATCAAGGCTGATGTGGTAACTTTGGTCCTGCCCAGTTCACCTGATTAAAATCAGAATTATTCTGGTTTTAGGAGGGTTCGGGGTGTGAGTGAAATTCGAACTGGGTCTGTGCATTTTAACTGAGCAACTCATCAGCTCTTCTTTAGACACACGCTTTAAAATAGATATTATTAAATGCTTTTCTGTTCAATTCACACCAGGAATTTTTCAGGAGCAGGCCAGAGATGAGAAATCCTTCTCTTCACACAAAAGCAAGTGAAATGTACCAACTCCCTCCACCACAAGACTGTTGAACAAGGTTTTCTTTAGTGCAACAATCAAAGCATAATTGATACATTATGCAATTGGATATGTTATTACAAATGCAATTTTCTAATTGATTTCATTTCAAATTTTTTATGCCTTTTTTTTTTCTCCCCACAACGTTTGTCTATTTTTTTAATTATCTGCAGTAATTTCTGACTCTCTTGAACAAGCTCACTCATTAAGGAAACAGCAAATTCCTACTACTGTATAGGAATTGTTTGGACTTTACTCCAAAAAAAAAATGGGAACTGATTCTCATGGCATTCAGTATGAAGAAATTGAGGAAAAAAATCCTGAAGAACATCTTATCTCCCAAATTCATGTGCACTCTGTGTCATAAATAAAGTCAGTCCATGAATCAAACCAGGGGATGTCCAATTTTACATAATTCACTTTAAAGATTCACAAAATAGATATTTAAAACATATAAAATCTTCCTCTCCTGTATTTTCAGGATAAATGGGAATGTGGTTATTATTTTATAAACTCACACAGGCACAGTTGAGGAATAACCAACGAACCCAACTCACTGAGTGGCTCCTGGACAGCGACACCGATGGAATGGAACCGTCCTGATCTTCCTCACTAAACCTTCAAATAACTTTGTGTTCCTGGTTTTTATGAATTCCAGGTCTCAGCTCTGAAGAGATCTGATCTCAAAATGTTCAGGGAACACTTTCAGCCTTGTACCATGAAACAGGGATTTCCACGAGTCATAAATTATTCTCTTTTCAATGCTCAAGACTGACAAAAGTGCCAACTTTTCAATTTAATTAGGGAAATTCTCCGTCAGGGATTTATTTCAGTCAAGTTCACCTTAGGTTTCATCCTCTCCATCAGCCAAACAAATGCTCTCAAGTTGTTCTCTCAGAAATCACCTCGTGTAGATAAAACAAATTATTCTATTTTGCATACTTACATTTATCTTGAAAGAAGCCTTCAAATCCTTCTCTAACTGGCTGGGACACCCATTGTTTTCCTGAGTTTCCTACAGGAAAAGCTTCCCAAAGAACAGGAATTAAAAGATTTCAACATCCATCCCCAACAACTTCATTTTCCACCCCAGCTCCCCAAATTCTGCCACTACAGAAGGAAATCACCTGTGGAAAAGCTGCTCAAAACAGGAGCAGAGAATTCCATCAGGGAGGAACACATCAATTCATCACACTGAGGGTTTGAAGTAAAAAATTCTATAGGTAATTTCTGTATTAATCACAGCTTTTGAGAAGAAACAGAAATTATCTTCTCATCGGAAGGATTCAGACATTAAACTTTGATTATTCCTTCTTTTCTCCGGCCACTGGAGAAGTCACTGGAACCTTATGCAAGTTACACTCCTAACTATGGATTTGCTCCCATTGATTTGTAAGAGTGTAACTGAGGAGAAATACATCAACTTGATTAAAATGAGCCATTTTTATTGACTTTGTCTGTAATGAATTTTCCTGCAGCTGAACAAAAAGCACATTTGTACAACCTGAACTCCTCCTGTAGTGCAGAACCAGAAGCAGCAAAATGCACAAATAACTTTGGATTTAACAAGCTCTGGTCTAATCTCAGCCACGCCTGCTAAAATGATGATTTTTCTAAATTATTTTCCCCTAGTTTGAATGTTGGTATTGCTGTTACAGCAAAATCCACGCCATCCACAATAAAATAAATAAAAATATTATTTAAAATTATGAACCTTGCAGTTATGGTTACACCTGGAGAGTGATTTTAGTGAGTTATGAAACAGGCAAGGCCTGGGATTCATAGATTTGAAAAGTGGTGCTTAAGATTAGTTTAAGAATTGAAAAAAACCTCAGAACTCCCACAAAGGAAAACATCATAATATAGAATTCATAATGTAGAATCCATAATATAGAATTCATAATGTAGAATTCATAATGTAGAATCCATAATGTAGAATTCATAATACAGAATTCTATGAAAGGCTGTAAAGAACTTAAGAACAAACACACCCAAATTGCTTTTCCTGTCTGCGTGTGAAATGAGACATATTGATTTCACTCCCAGGAACTGGACTACCCCTGAATTCCCCATTTCTTAATTTTAATTTTTTTTTAACTATTGGAGTAGTTTGAGTTTTCTAAAGCTTAATGAGTGGACATGACAGTTAAACAATGATTTATTGTATTCCTGAATGACACGTGCATTACTTTCACAAAGATTGAATGAAGTTTTTGCCCTCCTGGGTTAGAGTTTACCCAGATTATCAGTGCCTTTTCTGGGACTTATAAATTTTGGTGAAATTCTCTTGTGACACGCACAGAATTCTGCACCCTTTAAACACAATTAGCTGACTGATTATGCACCTATGAGAAATCAATCAAAATTGGAGCTTATTAAAATCCTTCTGCTGAAGAAATGGATGTAATTACTCAAAATAAAGCATCTCCAGCACTGAGGCAGTGACCTGGAGGCACAAAGTCATGGAGTGGTTTGGGTTGGAAGAGCTCCATAAAATCCAGGAACTCTTTCCCTGTAAATGTTGGGGAGCTCAGAGGAAAAAGAGGGCACCTAAATTCATCCCCTATTTATGAGCCAGGTGACCTCCAATCCCACTCTGCCACTTCAGCACGATTATTTCCCAGAGGTTTATAAAATAACAGGTTGTGTAAAAACAAAAGTGTGGTTCTCTCGCCCAAATCCTTCATCTGACTCCCACCAATTTCATCTTGATCTGACTCCCACCAATTTTATCTTAGCCGTAAACATTTTCCTCCTCACACTGTTATCCTTCCTAGCAGTTTGCAAGATTGCTCTGTGATTGTTTCTTTTTTTTATTCTCGCAGGCCTGGGAATTATGCTGAAGAGCCTCTTCTTTATTTCACTTGGTTTTTGATCCTCTTTATTTTATGGTATCATGGTTTTTATCAAGCTCATAACCACGTCCTCGTGCTTTTCCCCCATCGAAAGGCAGCAGTAAAAGATGCAAAGAGAAACCTAAAGTGTTTCAATTTTCTAAAGCCAGGGGGTGAGGTAAAAGAGCGAGCAGGTTTTGAACAATTCTGTCCTAATAACTATTGATCCTACTGGGGAGNTCACTCCCAGGAACTGGACTACCCCTGAATTCCCCATTTCTTAATTTTAATTTTTTTTTAACTATTGGAGTAGTTTGAGTTTTCTAAAGCTTAATGAGTGGACATGACAGTTAAACAATGATTTATTGTATTCCTGAATGACACGTGCATTACTTTCACAAAGATTGAATGAAGTTTTTGCCCTCCTGGGTTAGAGTTTACCCAGATTATCAGTGCCTTTTCTGGGACTTATAAATTTTGGTGAAATTCTCTTGTGACACGCACAGAATTCTGCACCCTTTAAACACAATTAGCTGACTGATTATGCACCTATGAGAAATCAATCAAAATTGGAGCTTATTAAAATCCTTCTGCTGAAGAAATGGATGTAATTACTCAAAATAAAGCATCTCCAGCACTGAGGCAGTGACCTGGAGGCACAAAGTCATGGAGTGGTTTGGGTTGGAAGAGCTCCATAAAATCCAGGAACTCTTTCCCTGTAAATGTTGGGGAGCTCAGAGGAAAAAGAGGGCACCTAAATTCATCCCCTATTTATGAGCCAGGTGACCTCCAATCCCACTCTGCCACTTCAGCACGATTATTTCCCAGAGGTTTATAAAATAACAGGTTGTGTAAAAACAAAAGTGTGGTTCTCTCGCCCAAATCCTTCATCTGACTCCCACCAATTTCATCTTGATCTGACTCCCACCAATTTTATCTTCACCGTAAACATTTTCCTCCTCACACTGTTATCCTTCCTAGCAGTTTGCAAGATTGCTCTGTGATTGTTTCTTTTTTTATTCTCGCAGGCCTGGGAATTATGCTGAAGAGCCTCTTCTTTATTTCACTTGGTTTTTGATCCTCTTTATTTTATGGTATCATGGTTTTTATCAAGCTCATAACCACGTCCTCGTGCTTTTCCCCCATCGAAAGGCAGCAGTAAAAGATGCAAAGAGAAACCTAAAGTGTTTCAATTTTCTAAAGCCAGGGGGTGAGGTAAAAGAGCGAGCAGGTTTTGAACAATTCTGTCCTAATAACTATTGATCCTACTGGGGAATTTCTGCAGCAAGCAGCACGGAACTGCCAAAATATGCAGCAGGCAGGGATTATAGGTATATGAAGAGATAACATCATCTCCTCATAAATCAGTTTAATAGTCAATCAAGCACAAGACACAAATCCAGAGGAATCCTGGCTGCAGCAGCTCTGCTGCTCACAGAAACCCCTGGATTTTTTTAATGGTGCTTTAATCCTGTTAAGATTGCAGAGGCAAAGCAGTTACGAGGCTGAGCTTGAATCTCTCCCTGCATCATTAAGCAGGTCCAGAGTGAATTAATTCCATCTGATCACCCCACTGGAGGCAGTGAGGCCACACAAGGTGCGAGCCTGGGCTGCAGAACGTTTATTACTGATGGCAGGGCACAAAGATGAGAACTCTGAGACCCAAGTGTGAGCTGAAGATCTGAGTCTGAGTTAGCAGAGCTCTCACTGCTCAAATAACTCCTTTAATCCACACAGCTGACGCAGGTGAAGTGGAAAAATGGAATATTGAGGGATGGGATGTTATTTATGTTATTTTCATTTTTCCACAGCCACCCTTGGGCGTGATGCTACAATTTCACCGTGCTGCTTTAATTCCTGTCCCCAGGGTGCAAAAGGGAATCCTGGGCAGGATCCACCTGGAGGATGATCCAGGACGTTCCTTCTGGATAGGAGAGGCCTCAGTGACATTTTGCTGTCACTGCACCCCACCCTCAGAACCCAAAGCTCAGGGATCACTGCTGCTCTCCCCATCTCTGCACACACTCACAGAATCACAGAATTTCCAGGTTGGAAAAGACCTTCAACATCATCGAGTCCAACCCATGTTCCAACACCCCAACTAGACCACAGCACCGAGTGCCACATCCAGGCTTTTTTTAAACACATCCAGGGATGGTGACTCCACCACCTCCCATTGGAATTCACATTTTTTAGCATTAATGGGCGGTATTTACATGAAATTTAATTAACAGCCTGGACTATAATTTGCATTAATACTGTCACTGCACAGAGAGGACATGAGGTGGCCCTCACCCAGCGACTTCTCTATTTTATAACCCCTCAGATGCAGCCACCTAATTCTCTTTTCTGTCAAGACTGGGAAGTCAGCAAGAAAAATGATGATAAAGCAATTTTGTCAGGGTGTCCTGACCTCTGTTACAGGGAGAGATTTCAGGGTGGCTGATGCTGGCAGAGTTCACACAGCGATTTCTCCACCCAGCTGTCCTCACCTGGATCCAGCCCCTGCTGCCCACGAGGATCTCCACAATTTGGGGGTTGTTCCGTTCACAGGAACAGCCACACTTCAACAAAAGAATATTCTATGAAAAACAAAATATTCTGCATTTAGCAAGTTCTTTTGTTAATATTTCTCACCCAGTAAAAGATGGGACACTCACCAGTCCTTCTCCCCAAACCATCTCAATTTGTACCAAAAATCTACTTCACTTCTCAGTAATTCTCGTGTATTCTGCCAAACCTTTTTTAAAACACTGACACTGACAGGATTTTTTTCAGCAATTAAGAAAATCTCTGTGAAAAAAAGCTCATTTTTAACAGCGTTACAGAATTACCAGATCCTTTTCCTTTCTGCCTCCCCATTTCTGTCATAAATGAATTTTAACAAGCGCAGCTCGTTAAACATATTTAGCACAAAAGTACCTGAAGTAGATTTTAATAGTTTCAGTATTCCTAAAATATCTCTGGTGAAGAACACACTGACGTGTGCTGCAGGGATTTTTGGGTTGATTTTTCCAGATCACCTTCCTTAGGAGGGATGGTGCAAACCTTTGGAATTCTGCTGCAGAGGACACCTCACACCACATCCCCTGGGCAACGCCCTCCAGGCCTCCCAAACCTCACATTCCCTTTGCAGAAATGATGCTTGGTTATTTTTATCCACCTCAGGAGTTATTTAATTACAATTATTCCACTCTTCAATGACCTAATTTAGATGGAATCAGCCAGGTTTGGGTTCTCCAAGCTCCTGTGCATCCCCTCACGGCCATCCTGGTTTGGCTGCTCTGAATTGTGGAGGGAAATTTGTGCAGCTGGTGTGGGAGCACTGGGAAAAATCCCTAAATCCCAGGATTCCCAGTCTGTGACCACCTTAGCTTGGATTTTAAACATTCCTCCCTTTTAAAAAAACTCTCCAAATTTTCTGTAAATAAAGCATTCCCCCTTTTCCCCAGGCACGTTTTCCTAAGGTTTCACAGCTCTAATTATTGTGGGCAATATCTTCATGGTCTCCTGCTACATCACTCAAAAATACAGCCCAAAAAAAGGACCTATTTTGGAAGTTTCTTTGAACTCCCTAAGTCGATGATTTCTTACATAACTGCAATCAAAACCTCTGGGAAAGAACCCATTACAAGCACTGTGTCAGCAATTTTAGCTCATTACAGATGGCTCTCTCCCCTTTGCACAGAATTATTTAAATGAATTAAAACTCAGGATTGGATCATGCCAGAGCCGAGAGCAGCCAGGGATTTTCCTGGGAGGTTTTTAATCGGAGATTAAGGGCTAATTTAGGCAAGGGATTTAACGAAGGAGCTGAGCTCAGCCCTTTCAGGGGGATCTCAGCCCCACCAAACATCCCCCAGCAGCAGAGGATTGCGGCCATGCTGGCAGGCAAAGGGTTAAATGCTCCAAATTTCCATATTTCCACCAGTCTGGGAGGAGTTTTGGTTATTTCTGAGCAGGAAAACCTCCAGGAGCAGCTGCTAGAAGGCAGCAGGTGGCCCAGTCTCAAGGACTGGATGGGTCCTGGTTTGTTTGGTTTAATTTCTTCTCCCTTTTCCAGCCCGTTCTCCTCACAGTTAAAACAGGAAGGATTCTCCGTCCTCCCTTCACTCTTGGTGCTCCCTGTTGGAACAACACTTCCCAAAAAAACCCCTATTTAAATACTTACAGAGTCTCCATTTGCTGCTAAAAGTTTGATTGCACTAAGAGCTGAAAATAAAATAAAATATTAAAAACTTCAAAAATTGAAAAAAAGCTCCTTTCCCCAAGAATTCTACAGCTCCTTTCCCCAGGGATTCTCCATCTCCTTCCTCCAGGAATTCTTCAGCTCCTTCCCCAGGAATTCTTCAACTCCTTCCCCCAGGTATTCTCCAGCTCCTTTCCCCAGGAATTCTCCAGCTCCTTCCCACAGGAATTCTCCAGCACCTTCCCCAGGAATTCTTCAGCTCCTTTCTCCAGGAATTCTCCAGCTCCTTCCCCAGGAATTCTCCAGCTCCTTTCCCCAGGAATTCTCCCAACCTGTTGCACTCACAGTATCAGGAGGACAAAACCAGCCACAGGTAGCCCTGTGCCATCTGTTCCAGGCTGGGAGTGAGCAGCCAGCACCAAAATCCCTTCCCTGAGTGCAGTTCTCCTTCTGGAGGAGGCTCCACAGAGGGGAGAGCTGAGCTGCAGGAATTGGTGAAGGTTCTGCCACCCCAAATGGGAAACTCTGCTCATTCTGCATTCTCCAGAAACCCTCGTTCATGGTTTTTTGTTGTTGCTCAATTCTGTTTTGTTTTGCCTGAAGAAATGGACACTCAAAGGCAAAAGGAAGAATTGTTTGGTATCTCCTTTCCTTTGGAGGCTGGTCCCATCAGCTCAGGTTAATTCCAGGTCTGAAAATTTTGCCTTCTACCCAAAAAAACCCACTCTGACTATGGTGAATCTGAATATGGCAGAAAATAAACTCATTTTTTATTGTCTGGTATGTTCCAGCTGCCCCTAAACACCACAAATTATCTACCAGGGTGTGAACACACATTTGACACCTTCTTAATCCCAGTCCTTGCTTCCACCACTGTCCTTTTTGCAATTTAAGTGGTAAAACCTCACCTTCAGGTAAAGTTATTAATACAAAATTCAAGAAATAATCCTGCAACAACCATAAAAGTTCTGGGGTTTTTTTTTAATTTCTAGGCAAAGTCCTGCAACGGCAGCAGAACAATACGGCCAAATATTCTAATATTACCACAACTGAAAGTAAACAAATAAATCCATAAACATGAACATTTTCATTACTTACATCCCAAACACCGTGATAACAACCAGATAAAAAAGCACAGCAGAGATTCCTCCAGCCTTGGCATTACGAGCTGCAAAAATTGTCACAGTAAGTCAACAGGCAAAAGTTTTTATGGCTAAATATGTAATTAAAAAAGAAAACATCCCCCGTTCACCCAGGAAAACCTGAGCTGATTTGAAACTGAACGTCTTGGTTTGAACGGGTGCTCTGGAATCCACATCACTAAAAAACTCAAAAATTAAGATTTTTCTCTTTTTTTATTATTCCATAGTCCTTCCATAGTGGAAAATTAGATTAATTTGAGCTAAAAGAGAGTAAATTTTTTTGTGTAACAGAAACCCTGAATAAAAATCCCCAACACCTCAGGACTAGCAGGTGTAGGATGAGACAGAAACTTGAAGTACCACAAATTTTTTGGCAGTTTTTCAACATTTCCTGACTACAACACTGCCCTACTTTCCAGCATTTTTGCAAAGCTGGTGTAACTCCATCTAGTAATCCCTACACTAAAATTTGCAAAAGCCCCATGGCTTAAATGAACAATTCTTTTTTAGAAGGTTCTCAAATACCGAGGATGCCTTTGTGACATTTGATATTTTACCTAACTGGGACATGCTGGCATTTAATCCAGAGCTGTAATCACAGTGAGGGGCAGACTCAATACCAAGCAGATACTTTTAGGTCTGGCTTTTTTCTCATTTCGTGGCATCTTTTACCCCCTTTGTTAATAGATACCTCAGAATTAGAGCAAAAAAATCTCCTTTAAGTTATGAAGGGAGGGCTTTGCTTGGTCAAAACAAGGCAGGACAAGACAATCAGAGAGGAAAAAATGAAGTTTTGTAAAGTTTCCCTAATTAGCTGATCTTTATAAATGGTTTTTACCATTCCAGCTGATTTTATCACGCCCTGTAAATCCCTATTGAGACATAATTGCATGAGGCTCCAATGACAGGATTGCATTGATCACACGTCAGGGATGGAATTCAGGCCCACATCAGGGGCAGGGATAAAGAGATAAATTGCTTTACTTATTTAATGTTTAGTGCAATAATTAGCATGGAAAAGATCCCATGGAAAGCTGTGTCAGCAAGCATCTATCACCCCTTTCAGAAATTACCTGAAAATGGGGATGATTTGGTGTTTAACCTGTACCTGCACCGCTGCAAACATTCATCTTTTCCATGGAAAAGTGGCAGCTGAGCCACTTTTAAATGTTGTTTTAAAATGTTGTTTCCTGCTATTAAAAATATCCCTGCAAACATTATTTTTGTATCAGTTCCTTGCCAGCCTGGGCAGAGATCCTTTCCCACCATCCCTGCTGGGCTGATTTTTTGCTGGATCTCTCCCTGCTGTGGAATTTTGTGTGGTTATTGCTCACTTTGTATCAGATTCTGCTCCTTCTCTTTCCCGTTTCCAGCAGTTTCTGGCTCTGCTCCCTCTTTGCTCCGCCCTGCTGAGGCACACCTGGAATATCACTGCTCACTCCAGGCTCCAGAGCTCAGGGAAGGCAAGGAGCAGCTGGAGAGGGTCCAGTGGAGGCCACAGAGAGGATTTGGGGTCTGGAACATCTCTGATGAGGAGAGACTGCAGGAGCTGGGCCTGATTATCCTGGAGAAGGGAGGGCTGAGAGGGAATCCCACCAATCCATGTAAATATCTCCAAGGAATGTCAAGAGGGTGGGGCCAGGCTCTTCTCAGTGGTGGCCAGCAAGGGGATGAGGAACAACAGCCATAAATTAAAACACAACAAGTTCCACCTCATCATGATTAAGAAGTTTCCATGGAATGTGGCACTGGAAAAGCTGCCCAGGGAGGATCTGGAGTCTCCCTCTCTAGAGATATTCCAAACCCACCTGGACTCAGTTCTGTGTCACCTGCTCCAGGTGATGCCTTTTGGGTTTGCCTAAAATCAGAGGCCTGATAAAATTTAGGGAATAAAAAGCAGTTCTGTTTATGGAAGGGCCTCCGGGTACATTTGGGGCAGACAAAGCCCCCCAGGGGCTGCACCCAAAATGGACCCCGGCTCACGGGTTCACACTTTGATCACTTTGGGCCATTTGCACATTGGGGTTCATCTCCCAATCCCAGCTCCAGCCAATGAAGTCATTCACCCCAAGTTTGCTGCCCCCAAGTCACTTTTGTTTCCATCTCTCAGGCCTGAGGCAGTGAGGTGTCCTTGATTGCCAGGCCTGCAGAGGAATTGTTGTGTCTGCCCAAAATGGGGAAGCAGCAGCAGCTCCCACTGGGTGTGGAGTTTGGAGTCACACACTAAAGAACTGCAGGAGTACAAATGTATGGAAAATATAAAAGTTCAAATCCTGAGGCATCACAGGTGACCCTGCCTTGGCAGTGAGGTTGGACTGGGGGATCCCCAGAGGTTCCCCATAACTCCAGTTATTCCAAGACTGTGCCCAGAGCCCATCCATGAGGATGCTGCATGCCCAGCCCTCGGGGCCCTTCCCTGCCCGTGGAGGAGGCTCAGGAAATCCAGGCTTTCCAGAGCCAGGCTTAGGAAAGGGCTGCTGGAAAGGATTGGGCTGCAAGGGAAAGAACCTTGCTGGAAAAGGCTCCAAAAATAACCCCCATTATGCACAAAGCCTCATGAAAATCCATGAAGGATTTCCCCTGGTATCCATTCAGCCCCAGACTGAGAAACGGAGCTGATTATTCATCAGCAGGATCTCATCAGGAGCAGAAGTCTCGGTTTCCACCGGTGAAAACGCTCCTGAGATCCCATCAGCATATTTAATTATTGTTGTGACATCAGCCCACCCTCCCCAGGTAGGTGTAAACACCTTTTTTGCTGTTCCACGGGGCCGGCTCGCTGGGTGGCCTCCTCAGGAAATAATGAGGAATAAAGGTGTTGGGAGAGATTTGTGCAGGAACTACTCATCCATCCGAGGAACAGAACAGAACAGCCTCTCTGCACACCTGTAATAAAAGCTGCATGGCTGTTTTGATAGCACCGAGTCCCTAATCAAATAAAAAGGAGCTCGCATCATTAAACAGAAGCATCCTGAGAGGCGCCGATAGAACATCCTCACCTCCCGTTCAACCCTGGCAGGTACCAACACAACTTCACACAAAATCAAACAGGAGCTCTGCCTGTCCAACATGAAACTTGAAAAGATCCACGAGCCTGAGTGGCACCTTCAAAGCTACGACAAAAATCAATAATTTGCGCAGTTTAGCACAGTGAAGGAATCCTCTCCATACTAACGACAAAACCAACACTTCCAGCATCGTAAAGCCACCAAGGTGCAGCCTAAAATGTTCTTTTACCACGATCCCAGACCCAGATGGAGGAGCAGAGCTGTGACAGCACAGCTCCATAAACAAAGGAGGGGTTTAGGAGACTCAATCTCGGTTCTTGGGCTGATAACCCCCGAGAATGTTGCCAAAAGTCCTTGTCCCAAGTCCTGGTGCCAGAAGAGAGAGTCAGGATGTGCTTGCATAGGTCTTCAAGGTTGTTTATTATTTCTTATCTGGTACATTTTGTTCTCACCCTGCTTGGGTGCTGCTACAGTGCTGGTCATCACTGACTGACCACCCAGAGGGCAGTTGTAATCTTTTATACCAAATATTACGTGATCTATGTTACAGATAAATACCAACACCTATCACTTGTGTTAGACAGTGTATCTCTATGCTAAACCAATCCAAAAGTGCCACCACCACAGCAGAAGATGGAGGACAAGAAGAAGAAGAAGGGAAAGGACAGAGACATGCCCAGATTCCTCCATCTTGCCTCCTTGAACCCCCATTAAACCCCAAAATTCTACATCTACACCCAGTGATAAGCTAATTATTACTCTAATTAAACTCTTGTGGTTTGTAGTTCTTCATACAAGGTTGGTAACCGCTCCCATGGGCTAAAATCGAAGGCACTTTGGTATTTTTGACTTTGTGCCGGGGTCTCAGGACCCCTTGCCAGGGTCTCGGATCACCCAGGGGAGCCAGAGAGCTGTCCTGGGTTCCCACAACCCTGAGGCTCAAACAGGAGATGGAGCAGCTCATTAAGGGGCTGGAATTCATCCATCTGGAGTGCCCTGACAGCAGAAATTCCGACAGGAGCTGTTGCCCCACAGAGCACACCTGCCTCCTCCCATAACCCTCAGAGCCGACGTTCAACCGCTCCCTGTCCTGAACTGTCTCCCCAATTAACATAATTGAGCTTAAATCCCGAGACACTGCCCTGGATGGAAAACCAGCTCTGCTGTTGCTCCTGCCTGGGGGATGTTTGCCTGGCTCTGACAATCTCCAGTGAAGCAGCTCCTTTACCCGCTGCCAGTAAAACCATTCCCCATCGCTCATGCTCTGCTTTCCCCTTTAATAATCACCAGAAAGGCTTTTTCTGGAGAACTCCTCGCCCTCATTGCATCCCTGCCTGGTTTTTATCCATCTGACAGCTGCCCTGCAACTTCCCCAGGACGTGGCAGCCCTGGGAATGTGCATCCAAGGCAGGAAACACCTTCTGCCCGCCGCCCCCTGTGCGCACACGCTTGGATTCACAGCCTGCAGGTGGAAAAGGGAGCAAATCTCGGGATGGGAAACGTCTCCTTGTGTTCAGAGCCAGGAAAAGATTTCATCGTTGCCCTTCCAGATTGTTTGAAGAGCTCCAATATGAGTGAGCTCCCAATATCCCCCACGTTTGGGAGAACCAAGTTCATTAAATGCTCGATGCTGTCACAAGCTCCACAAAATGCACAAAGCAGAGAATTTTCTGTTTGGACAAGAACATCAGTTCTGTGATCTGCCATAAATATTTTCTTTTCCCCCATAAAAATCTGTGATTTTTTTTAATTACAGGTTTGTATCCAAATGTAAATTCGTTATTACACCAGCTGTCATCCGAATACTAAAATCAAATAAATAAAGGTGGATTTTTTTACTCTGGAGCACTGTAAACTGCAGACTCGAAAATATTCTCCATCAATCAGGCAATAAAAACTTTCTCCTTCTACAGCAATTTAGATTTTCTGGGAATGACAGTTATTGGTAATTGAGTAAAGCTGCTAAAAAACAAAATGAGGAGCTGCTTTTGATTGATAGCAAGGACCTTTCACTGCCCAGATAGCTGAATCCTGAGTGCAAAAATAACAATACATCACCCAGGCCATAAACTTCCCTCTGACATTAAACCAGAATTAAGTCTTCAGCCCAACTTCCAACTTGCTAATCCCATTTATCCCATTCTTTGTTTCCTTCCTTAAGCAGCTTCCAGGCCATGAAAGTTCATTATGACCTGGCCCCGTGATTAGTCCAAGTTTTCTTAATAGGCACTCAAGCTTTTTAAAACCCCACATAAATTATATGGATCACTCCTCAGTTATCTGTTATTTTGCTGACACCCCAGAGGAAAGAAAATTTTCCTTTTGGGATGGCTGCAATCTATCCTTGGAATATCATGCTCATTATTATGCCATCGTTATTTTTCAGTTAATTTACTAAAAATTGAGGTAAGAGCCATTGGCTCAGAAGCTCCTGAGCTCCACCACAGTGTTTTAAAAATAGAGAAAACATCGTTTTCCCTCTAGCTGTCCAGATGTTAACAATAGGATTTTAACAATAAGATTTTAATTCCATGAAAGTTATTTTTAAAATAAAAACATTGTTTTTAAAAGCGTTTTTAACAAAACATTTTACCTTCAGGAAATTCATTCTTTAGTTTTGGAGATGCTTTGTGAGGTATTTCAGAGAATCCACCTCAGTAACTCCCCAGTTGTCTTCTGTGATGTTAATCTGTGGAATCCCTTGGTGTGCCACCAGCTCAGAGCACGAGCAGCAGCCCCAGATTCCTGTGGTTCTGACAAAATGATGGAAAATAGATTATCTGCATCTTCAATCAATAGTTTAAATGCATATGGAGCATTGAAACACGGTGTTTACTGCACTATCCCTTGTGGAGTATAATGATGTTTTCTATACATGAAAGCAATTTAATTTGTTTGCATCGGGAGAGACACTCGTGTAATATTCATAATAATAATAATAATGTGCACAATGGTCCAAACAGGATTTCTTTTTTTTTTTTTAACAACTCTGTGCTAAACAACACATCCCTTTATTACTTTGGCAGATTATCCACTGCCAGCATTAAAAAAAGAGAATCAGAAGTGAGCTCAGGCAGAAATGAGAGATGGTTTGATTAAACCCTGTGTTGTTCCACTCTTCCTCTGGACTCAATCTACTCATTTCAGTGCGACTGAATCAATCTAATAAAGTGACAAATTAACTTTGTGTCTCTCCCATGCTCTAAGCGCAGCGTCTCAACTCCTCCTGACCTAAAAGTGCATCTTTAAAGAGGGAACTGATTGTGTCTGTGCCAAAACCTGACACGTTCTGCTGGTTTGGTGGTTATTTTACAGCAGTGGTACTTTTGGTTTGGGTACAAGGAACAAGGAAATCAAACACCAGGGGAACAAGGAGTTCCACTCCTCATGGCAGTTCTGAGCCTCAGATCTGCAGCAAAAAACTGACAGAATTAAAGAATCCTGGAATATCCTGAGTTGGATGGGTCATCCAGCCCAACTCCTGGACCTGCACAGACACCCCAACAATCCCAACCTGTCCAAAAATTCTGGCAGCTTTGGGGCCGTGTCCATTCCCTGGGAAGCCTGAGCAGTGCCCAGCACCCTCTGGGGAAGAACCTTTTCCTGATATCCACCCTAAACATCCCCTGCTGGATGACTGTAATGGAGTTAAGATTAATGGATGGGGTTGGTTTTTAATAATCTTCCTGTCAATTTTGTTGTTCAAACAGAGAATTAAAATATCTCGTGCTCACGTAATTGCCAAGAAAAGCAGAACTCAGTGCTGAACTGTCCCCCTTTGTCCTTCCCCACACCTCAGTGTCCCTGCTGTGGGACAGGCACTGCTCCATCCCCTCTTCCCATCTCTGGAGCCAAGGATGGAGAACCAAAGACTGAAACCACACTGCCTTGGTGAGATTTTGGTTAACCGAGCTCTAACGTGAGTTAAGTGATCGGTTTTGACGTGCGATGCAAATCTGAAGTTAAAAATATCGTTTTCCCTCCAAGTTAATTATGAATCATTAGGAAGACTGAAATAAAATCTTCCACCACCTTCCTCGCAGCTTTTCTGAGCAAACATGGAACACACAGATCGCGTCAGGGGGCTGCTCCAGGGTAGCAGACACTTGGTAACTTTGGGGTTTATTTAAAGCAGCCTCACGTCTAAATCCTGTGGTTTTGTTGTTGCATCTGGAAGTGCTGCAATGAACAGATGAAAATCACCTCAGAGGTAGAACTGGAGTGCATTAAAGTGATCAGGCACGTGGACAGACATTCCTGAGTGCTGAAATGGGATCCTCACACTGCAAAAGCATCACTCAGTTACCACAAAGCAAACGAGAAACACTGAGTGTTTCTGCCCTAGGTAAATTTAAATTCTGCTGCTTTCTAAGCTCCTTGGGCTGGAGAGGGAATTATCAATACTGCTGAAGCTGCAGAAATTCCATTATTTCATTTTCACATCGAGATTATTGTTCTCTTCCCCTCCCTTTCAAGTCACTCCTGAAAGAAAGGTGTTCCAACACAACCAGAGGTGGTTTTGGTGCTGAATTTTTAAAGACAGAGCCCAAGAAGGCAGAAAGAGCAATGCATTCTTCCCTCTTCTCTTGGCACCATACCTCGAACTCTGAGGAATCCTTCTGCCCTCAACCCTACCCAAAAATGCTCGAACATTTCAGATAAATCTCGCTGTGGGTGGAGAGGAGGGAACTGAGAGAACAAGGGGAAGAGAAGCCAAAGGGATCTGAAGGACCAGGAAGGCTGAATTGATCCGTGTCCCTGCACACACAGGGTGACACCTGTGACACCCCGAGCCACAAATGTCACAGGGACCCGGGAATTTCAGGGATTAGAGGCAGGGATAATAATGATGATACCCAGGTATCATAAATAATTCATGAGCACAGCCACAGGTACAGGGCATGGATGGTGGTGGCAGTGACAGATGCTGCCCCAAAGCTGAGCTGAGCCCTTCCCGCCTGAGTTCACTGGCCCTGGCAGGGATGGGCATTGATTCCAAAATATTCCTGGGAGAAGGCAGTGGGGTGATGCCTGAAGTTTGATCTTTGCTG
>VWYN01001399.1:34872-47132 GCA_013400075.1 Hippolais icterina
TCTCTGTTCCAGCTCAGCCCTTCCAAGGCATCAGGGTCATGGATGGCACAGTGCACACCCACAGCTGGGAGCTCCCAGAAGCAAATCCACTGACAAAAGAGGGATTTACAGCAGAAAAAAACCATTTCCTTACTGCATTTATGGCAAAAGTTATCACTACCTGCCCAAACTTATTTATGACCAAAACCAGCCCTATTTGCCCGTATTTACATTGCAAAAAATTCCATTTGCATGGGATAATCTGCAAGCAGAGCAATGTGAGCTGGAGGTGCTGGGCAAGCCCATTTTCACTCTGCTCCCTGAGCTTCAGCAGCACCACCAAACACCGGGGCTGCACCTCAAATCCCAAGATGATTTTTGGGCGAGGAAAGCGTCACGAGGTCAGTGTTGGGTGTGGCTGCTGTGCACAGGAAGAAAAGCTGTCCCTGCTTCCCTTTCCAGCATTTGGGATTTCCAGCGTTAGGAATTCATATCCAAGCTTCCAAAATATATCCAATATATAAATATATCCAGGCTTCCAATATATAAACATCCCTCGAGTGCTGCCCTGAGTACAAAATGTGGGGAGATTTCCCTCTCCATGCACCTACAGCAACCTCACCCCATTAAATGTGCTCCATGAGCACCTGCCCCATTCCCAGGGTAAAATATCCTTTAAAAAATCTCAGCAGGAGGTTATTAACTTGCAAACAGGACAAAGGGATGTTCCAGACTCCTGGGAATGTGCCAGCAGCCCCAAACTTGCTGGAAGCTTGGGAAAGGGATGTGTGAGCTGCCAGGCTGGGGGGAAAAGGCTCAGCTGGATGTGGAAAAATCCCAATATTCACGCAGGGATGGATCTGAGATCCTGCCTCACTCCCACTGGACACTGGGATAGATGAGCTCAGCTCAGCACCATCTCCTGACATGAAAATAAAATTTACTCACCTGAGCTTTGCCTTCTCCTCATCCTCGGGAATCTGAGATGCCTTCCCGGGCAACACCGTTCCCTTCCAGCAGCCCAAACCCCACAGACCTGCAAAAAAACCCTGGAAGAGATCAGATTTTATTCGTGTAATTTATGTTTATCACACTGGGCTCTGTTATGCCACATTTTTTTTTGTTTTTTCCAGTTTATTTAAGCAGTTTTTACCTCTTTGTGGATTTTTCTCCCTATTTGCCCTACACAATTCCTTTGATTTTATGCCACAAAGTTTTGTTTTTCCAGTTTATTTAAGCAATTTTTAATCTCTTCATGCGCTTGTCTCCCTATTTTGTTTTTGTCCCATGCAATTCCTTTGATTTTTACACCACAAAGTTTTGTTTTCCAGTTTNAAAAATTGAACTATTTATGCTTTTAGTGCAGGCCTGCAGACTGCACCAACCAAACACTCCAAGTGAATGCAATGGAGGTGCAATTTGAGGAGCTGGAGGTGCAATTTGAGGAGTTCCAGGGAGCTGAGACATTTCAGATTTATTTGAAAATTCAGATTTATTCAGGTTTTCAAACTCTACCTCTGAATTTAAGTTCAGATTCATTGCATAAACACATCCCCAAACAAAATGTGGTTTAAATAAATCCATTTGCTCTCCAAATCCATATTTTTTGTGGTTTAAGTTTTTCTCAGTTTTAACTAATATAGTTATATATTCTATCTCAGTTATATTATTATTATTATATCTCAGTGCTGAAGACACACTTAAAAAGTTGATTTTTCACAGAATCCTGAAATTCTAGAGTGGTTTGGGTTGAATCCCCACCATGGGACACCTTCCACCATCCCAGGCTGCTCCAAGCCCGTCCAACCCAGCCTTGGACACTGCCAGGGATGAGGCAGCCACAGCTGGGCCACTCCAAATAAAACAAAATCCTCTTTTCCACCATTTTCATTTTTCCATTACTGCATCAGAGTTGTAACTGTCTTATTTTTTTGATACTTTTCTTTCCCACNGATTGTCTTCCTATTTTGTTTTTGCCCAGGGCAATTCCTCTGATTTAGCAGGATTCTTGCAACGCAATGCCAAAATCTGGAGAAATCTGTGTTTTATTTATCTTGAAATAAAGACATTATTCCTTTTCTGATAATTTATATGTTTTATATTTATATTATATATGTGTGNTCTCAGTTTTAACTAGTATAGTTATATATTCTATTTCAGTTATATTATTACTATTATATCTCAGTGCTGAAGACACACTTAAAAAGTTGATTTTTCACAGAATCATGAAATTCTAGAGTGGTTTGGGTTGAATCCCCACCATGGGACACCTTCCACCATCCCAGGCTGCTCCAAGCCCGTCCAACCCAGCCTTGGACACTGCCAGGGATGAGGCAGCCACAGCTGGGCCACTCCAAATAAAACAAAATCCTCTTTTCCACCATTTTCATTTTTCCATTACTGCATCAGAGTTGTAACTGTCTTATTTTTTTGATACTTTTCTTTCCCACCGTCATTTTACATTTAGTATTTTATAAGGAGTGGTTTGTCTTTATTTAAATGGAAATTACCTGCCTCAAAATGCAGCTTCAGGGTGAGTTAAAATCTGCTGTACCTCCGGCAAAATTAAGATAATTTCACCTGCATTGTTGCTCCCATCTATTTTTCCTCGATATTTTTGTGGTCAAGTGAACTTTTATTTAAAATAGGAAATCCCAAACCTTGGCTGCCGTGCCAAGCCCTGGGAATACAAGAGTGGCCTGAAAGAGGAAACTGGATTTCACAGAAATTTCACTTTATCGTGTTCTGACACCACCTTTTCCTCTGGAGTAAATTACCTGCAAAGAATGAATTAAAAGAATTTCTGGGCCCTGTACTGAAGAATAATAATGGCAATTTCATAGCGATTTCACAGGATTAACCACGCACCACACAAGAAAACTATCCCAGCAAAATCCAATTTGTTACTTTTCCAACACCGAATTTTCCTTCTCTTTGGCTGGCAATTAGTTATTACAAAAGTTTAATCAAAGACTTCATTTCTTTAAATGGAGCACAGTCAGAGTAAGATTTAACCAATAATTAAGTTAATTGGACTTGGCTTAGTACACAGGAAATCGAGGAGAATTCATAAATATTATCCACTTACAACTTGAATATTCACACAGTGCTTGAGATATTTTTTTAGAACTGATAATATTTAAATATGCCATGAGAAAATAAAAGTATTTTGCAAGTCTATTAGAATCATAAATTGTTTTACCTGCCTGGAGAGAGGGAAGCTGCTGTTCAAACAAGGGGAGACTGACCTGAAAGAGAGAAATGTAAATGGGGAAAACATTCCAGAATCTCAGCAGGAAAGGATGACGCAGAACCTTTCCAAAAGAAGAAAACACATCATGGATGCAGTGAGAAGGGAAAGAGAAATCCCTAAAAAAACCAAGGAAATTAAAGACAGATTTGGGCCTTGCAGACCGTAGAGAGAGAATAATAAGACTGAAAGGAATATTTTAAATGAAAATGATGCGGGGAATGCTCAGCAATGTCTGGCTGGTTGCAGTTCCAACCTTTGCAAAGAGGGTCACAGCAGCCACAAAATGATGCTCTCAGGAGCTGCTCAGTCAATTCCGCACACAGAGGAGTCAAAAATTGAGGTGGAACTTGGAAATCTTTCTGCTTTTAGCAGAAGGAATGAGAGGAGAGGGGACAGAGGCTGAGCTGCTGCCCCGCTCTCGGCTGAAGGAACTGGGTATTCAGGAGGGAAATGTGGGACCTGCAGAGTTCTCCTGAAGATGGATTCTGGCACAAACCCAGCGAGTCCAACACTCTGACAATGGAGTGGAAAGCAGAGAAGCAGAGGGGANATTCCGCACACAGAGGAGTCAAAAATTGAGGTGGAACTTGGAAATCTTTCTGCTTTTAGCAGAAGGAATGAGAGGAGAGGGGACAGAGGCTGAGCTGCTGCCCCACTCTCAGCTGAAGGAACCGGGTATTCAGGAGGGAAATGTGGGACCTGCAGAGCTCTCCTGAAGATGGATTCTGGCACAAACCCAGCGAGTCCAACACTCTGACAATGGAGTGGAAAGCAGAGAAGCAGAGGGGGAAGTTTGCCCAGAGCAGCTGTGGCTGCCCCTGGATCCCTGGAAGTGTCCAAGGCCAGGCTGGATGGGCTTGGAGCAGCCTGGGACAGTGGAAGGTGTCCCTGCCATGGCAGGTGAATCCTTAATTCAGAAATTAAAGACTAAAATCCTTCACCTTTTAAGATATTGAATACAGGTAGAAAACCAAATCTCTGTCTGAAAACCAAAATTTTCTTCAAGCAAGATCTGCCCACAGCTATTTACACAGGAATTCCTCCTTCCTGTAGCTTCTACATGGAAACTGATAACTGCACTCAAGTTAGTAAGTTAAAAAATGTCTCCTAAAATAACTCCTAAGCTGTGGCTGCCTCTGGATCCCTGGAAGTGTCCAGGGCCAGGCTGGATGGGGCTTGGAGCAGCCTGGGATGATGGAAGGCGTCACCATGGGTAGGGGGTTGAAAAGAAATCAGCTTTCAAACCTCCTCCAACCCAAACCATTCTGTGATTCCCAGAGCTGCAACTTCTCCCACTCCTCATCTTCTCTTTTACACTGCAAACCAGTGGTTGGAGCAGGGCTGAGGAAATGGAGGGCTCAGTTCCAAGACTTCCTCAGCCACAGAAGTTCCAAAGATTATGCCCCAAAACCCCAAAGCCTCCACAAACCACTGAACCCCATCCACAGGTGCCAAACCACAAGGGATTTGGAGTATAAACTGGGTCTGATGCATTTTGGGGCCAGCAATTTTTGGCTTGAACACTTCAGGTCCACCTTAGCTCTGCTTTAGGGTGTCAGGTTTTTGCACTGACTGCAAATAAATTGTAAATTGTGCTTCCCAGAATGTTCACTCCATCACTGAGGAGTGGCCCTCTGTGGATAAACCCCAAAAATATTCCATTACCATGAAGGTTGTGCTCTGGTTTTTGCTGCTCCTGCATTCAGAGCTGCTAAGCTGGATGTCTGTTTGCTCAATAAATATGAAACCAGGCTGATCATTACGGAGTTCTGCTATTTCAGTGCAATCCATCCCCATTTTCTCTTTGATTTCTCCTCTTTCTTCAACAGATTGGATTTTAGCTGAATGAGTCTGAGTTGTCACTTGGAGTTTCGCTGCCACACCTTTGATTCCTGTGATAAAACAGCAAACGCAGCCAGCAGCATCAGGAGCTGTCTGTGGGAATGCTGATTTACTATTGCATTGCTTTGTTCTGAAAAAAACCCACTGAAATAATGAATCTGTGGCACAGAAAAAATAGCCCCAGACTGGATTTTGGAAATATCAAAGCTTGGTTTACCACACAGTTAATGAATTTTCATCTTTAAGCACACGGACACACAAGATGTCTTTAAAAAGAGTTCAATTCCAATTAAATCTAATAAATTATGGGATGTTGTGGCTGCACTTCCCTGGATAAATAAGTATTTATTCAAAGAACAGAGCACTGCAAACTAAATTCCTGTATCTGCCACTGAAAAGATGAACTGAATTTTGGGCACTCTCTGTAAAGTTACAAAAATAACAAATCCATCAGTACGCCTGTTACGCCTTATGATCATCTGTTTTAACATTAAAAAAAAAATAGAATTTACTACTCATCCTCAATGCTTGAGAGTTCCTGGACTATATTTAAGCCTCCACACATCAAACTTTTAACAGCAGTGAGACAAAAANCAGCTGTGGCTGCCCCTGGATCCCTGGAAGTGTCCAAGGCCAGGCTGGATGGGCTTGGAGCAGCCTGGGACAGTGGAAGGTGTCCCTGCCATGGCAGGTGAATCCTTAATTCAGAAATTAAAGACTAAAATCCTTCACCTTTTAAGATATTGAATACAGGTAGAAAACCAAATCTCTGTCTGAAAACCAAAATTTTCTTCAAGCAAGATCTGCCCACAGCTATTTACACAGGAATTCCTCCTTCCTGTAGCTTCTACATGGAAACTGATAACTGCACTCAAGTTAGTAAGTTAAAAAATGTCTCCTAAAATAACTCCTAAGCTGTGGCTGCCTCTGGATCCCTGGAAGTGTCCAGGGCCAGGCTGGATGGGGCTTGGAGCAGCCTGGGATGATGGAAGGCGTCACCATGGGTAGGGGGTTGAAAAGAAATCAGCTTTCAAACCTCCTCCAACCCAAACCATTCTGTGATTCCCAGAGCTGCAACTTCTCCCACTCCTCATCTTCTCTTTTACACTGCAAACCAGTGGTTGGAGCAGGGCTGAGGAAATGGAGGGCTCAGTTCCAAGACTTCCTCAGCCACAGAAGTTCCAAAGATTATGCCCCAAAACCCCAAAGCCTCCACAAACCACTGAACCCCATCCACAGGTGCCAAACCACGAGGGATTTGGAGTATAAACTGGGTCTGATGCATTTTGGGGCCAGCAATTTTTGGCTTGAACACTTCAGGTCCACCTTAGCTCTGCTTTAGGGTGTCAGATTTTTGCACTGACTGGAAATAAATTGTAAATTGTGCTTCCCAGAATGTTCACTCCATCACTGAGGAGTGGCCCTCTGTGGATAAACCCCAAAAATATTCCATTACCATGAAGGTTGTGCTCTGGTTTTTGCTGCTCCTGCATTCAGAGCTGCTAAGCTGGATGTCTGTTTGCTCAATAAATATGAAACCAGGCTGATCATTACGGAGTTCTGCTATTTCAGTGCAATCCATCCCCATTTTCTCTTTGATTTCTCCTCTTTCTTCAACAGATTGGATTTTAGCTGAATGAGTCTGAGTTGTCACTTGGAGTTTCGCTGCCACACCTTTGATTCCTGTGATAAAACAGCAAACGCAGCCAGCAGCATCAGGAGCTGTCTGTGGGAATGCTGATTTACTATTGCATTGCTTTGTTCTGAAAAAAACCCACTGAAATAATGAATCTGTGGCACAGAAAAAATAGCCCCAGACTGGATTTTGGAAATATCAAAGCTTGGTTTACCACACAGTTAATGAATTTTCATCTTTAAGCACACGGACACACAAGATGTCTTTAAAAAGAGTTCAATTCCAATTAAATCTAATAAATTATGGGATGTTGTGGCTGCACTTCCCTGGATAAATAAGTATTTATTCAAAGAACAGAGCACTGCAAACTAAATTCCTGTATCTGCCACTGAAAAGATGAACTGAATTTTGGGCACTCTGTAAAGTTACAAAAATAACAAATCCATCAGTACGCCTGTTACGCCTTATGATCATCTGTTTTAACATTAAAAAAAAAATAGAATTTACTACTCATCCTCAATGCTTGAGAGTTCCTGGACTATATTTAAGCCTCCACACATCAAACTTTTAACAGCAGTGAGACAAAAATGAATTGTGCTGTGGCACAGAGTCACACCTCACGGTCCCTTCACTGCATTACCCGTTCAGTCTAAGGGTAAAATTAATTAAGATGGCATGAGATACACAGCAAATACATGAAAAAATAAGTGGCCTGAGCAGATTTCATTAAGTTCTAATCTGGTTTCAAATTGCTATAATAGGTAAGTTCATGACACAGCACTTTTGCTGCTGAAAGGTCGAGGAGAGGAACAGTCAGGAATCCACAGTTTGAGTTTTGTGGCTTTGGGTGTTGATTTTCTTCAGATTTTTATGGCACTGGCTGTTCCTTCATTTCCTGTGGAAAACACAGGTAGGGTTTAATCAGGATTATCCCAGAAATGGAATACTCAATGAAATAAGGAAATTATTCTGGTTTGCTTGGTCAGCCAAGCTCCTGGTGTGGGAGGATTCCGAGTCAAGGCAACAGCAAACACTGAAAAGAGAGGGAGAGTCCCCAGAGTGAGTCCATGTCCTGCACAGCCATGAAAGGGACATGAAATTCTGACCCTGCATCACCCCAAAGGTGCCCAACACATCAACACCCAGAGGTTGTTCCCAGGGATATCCTCCTTGCCTTGGAATCACAGATATGTGTTTTCACTTTTCCAGGCTAATAATAACTTGGTGAAATATCAGAGCTATTCGAACTCCACTCTGCTAGTTTGAGGGCTATTTAAACAAAAAATTTAATGGCTGGATGTAAGAATACAGACTGGTGGTGACAGGGACACCAGCACATGCACATCTCACCTCTTGCCACTGGAATCCATAAAAACCAGGCAGATAAATGCTTTATTAGCTAACAGAGAGTAGTTGTTTTTAAAGTGTTCTTACACTGCAATAAAAAAATCCTCCACAAATATTTGCCAACAACAGCCTGCCCCTATGGGATCCTGTGTTTACACAATGCAATGGGTGATCACTGGGGCACACGGTGTGGGGTTTTTTTCAGTTCATGTTCTACAACAATAAAACACTGAGTGTCCCTTAGTATGTGAATTTTCCAAGGAAATCTTTCCTGTTCCACAGCACCACCGAACAGCTCTCTCCATTTTCCAGGGTATTACTGCTGTCTCCTGCACTGTGGGGCACAAGCAGGAGGGAAAAAGAAGAACAAAGTATCCCCATAAAATAAGATTGCGCCGCTACACCAAGGGACGCCAAAAATCCATTTTCTCCTAAATGGGGATCGTCACTCAAGGGACTCTGGGACTCCAGGATTTACGTAGCCCAAATCAGGCTCTGCACAAGCATTAAAAACCAAGTTACAACCACTTGGAAAAGCTGTAAAGTTTTTTGGGAGGTTGTTTGAAGTCTCAAAGTCATCAGCAGTGAGTCAGAGCATCGCCGCAGAGAGGGACAGGGACACAGAGAGCGGCGGGAGCAGCGCGAGGGGGAGGCAAACACAAAGTGCCCCAGCACAGGGGGAGCTCAGCCTTTGATGTCAAACAAACTCATCTCTGAGGCTTCTCTCTTCCCTGCCAGCCCCTTGGACTGCCTGGATTTCGGGGGGTTCAAAGCCTGACAAGATGTTTTGGGAGGAGGCTGGGATTGTTCCCACCACCCCCCAGGAACCGCAGCGTTCCCAGTGCCGAGGCTTTGATCAACTTGTTGCCTGAACTTGGAGCGGTTTGTCATTGATTTGTCATTCCTTTCCTGCCTGGAGATGCGGGAATCTCGGAGAGAGCGAGTTAGCAGCTTGTCAAAACTGTGACTGATGAACAAAGGAGTCTGAGAAGTGCCTGGAAAAGGCTTTTTTTCCTCGGCAGCTCTGCTGCACTTGGGGGACTCTGGAGGTGCCCTGATCCCTTCCCTTCCTTCCTTTCCTGTGCCAAAGGGACAGGGATAGACCTGGATGGAGCAAGGCAGCCTGCTCAGAATTCTCCCTCTGCCTCAGGGATGAAACTTTAACCTAAGCTATGCCTGTGATTCCCTTTCTGAAGTTACAAGTGTCCCCAGAAATAAAGAGAATCAACCACGGCAGAAAAACAACAACTGAACCTACAAAAATGACAGGGAAAGAATCTTGGGAAGCAAAACCAGCCGGACAGCATCCGTGGCTGTGAGAAGAAACTGGAAAGCAATGACATGAAGCTGAAGCAGAAGCTGGAAATGGTAGAAAGCTGACAGGGAAGGGTCAGAGAATGAAGCTTTTAGAAAAACCCTTTGAGGTAGAACTACAACATCTTTCCTGAAGTTCAGGAAGCTCAGCAATGCACAGCAGTTAATTCTGGAATCTTAAAAATGTGGAATAGAGCAGGCAGAATCTTTCTTTATCCAAACTTTGCAGTATTTGAACCGTTTCTCTGCTTCGTATTTTATGTCACAGGATGGATCCTAACAGTGGGAAAAATTAACCCAAATGAGTTCACTGTGTAGCCACTCACCTGTTATTTTGCCAAAAAACAAGCGGTTTAGTCTGCTCACCAGATGATGAGTCAACTTTCTTTTCAGAAAGGAATTGAAGATGCCGAGCACAGCTATTTAAACTGAGCCATCATAAATGAGGAAGGTCAAAGGCTCCTTCCGTAGGCTTCCAGCAAGTTTTTTATCATCATTGACTTTTTATGCCTCTTCAAGAGCCAGGAATTTTCTGGATTAGTAAAAAAACGGAATGTTTTGTCAACACAGAAAAGAGATAAACAGCATGACAAAGAAATTATATAATTATCAGCCTGCAAGTGATCCCAGGCCAAGGCAGGGAAGGACCAAGGCAGAGCTCGTTAAGCACAGAACTGAAGAAAGTGTAATTAGCACCAATCAAACTCAGGTTTCTAAAGATTAGATCACTGCCCAGCTAATGAGGTTTCTCTTTGTGAGATTAGGGGTTGATTAATGAACGGTGAAAACATAAGAAACATTTAGGCTGGGTCCTGGGTGGTTCATTTTAAAAAGTCAGGAATCAACACGGTGAAAAATGGGATGAGCTCAACTGAGTCCCCAAACTAAAAGCTCTGGGCAATCTGCTGGGGTGGGATTGTCCAGGGTTTGTGTCTGAGAGGGTTTTTGTGGGTCATCACCTCACACAGGGCACTCTGAACCAACCCTTTGTGCAACCAAGCACAGCAAAAAGGAAATCCATGGGCACATCCCTAACCTGGTGAAATTTCTCAAACCCCAATAAATTGATCCATTCCCCATCTCCCCTTCTTTAAATCACCCCCAGTTTATCTCTGATCCCATCCCAGTTTGAGGGATGCATCCACATGTTTATCCAGCGTGATCACCTGATAAAATCCTTCCATTGGTTTATTTTTAAATTGTTCATCCCCCAATGCATTCACTGCACTTCATCCTCTCAAAAATGTGCTTTTTATCCATCAAACATCACTCCAGAGCTTCTCCATGCTGTTGCCACCCTTCCCTTTTCCCCACAGATCCCATTTTTCCAACCAGCTCCACCAGCATCCTCTCATTTTTCTCCGGAGGGCCAGAGAAAACATCAAATGAGAGCAGTTCTGAGATTGATTCTTCAGAAATTCCATATTTGAGTGGCAGAGTTCCTTGCAGTGCAAATCAAAACAAACTTAAAAGCCTCCCAGAAACTACAGGGTGAACAAGACTGAAAATGCATTATTCAGGCCAGCTGAAAGGGATAAGATGCAATTTTTGGACACTGGGATAGAAAAATATGCTTAAAACTGAAGATATTTTTTAAAACAGTGACTAGAATTGATCACAATGTTTCGATGATTATTTAAAGCTGGAAATATTCTAATCCAGACAGTGTTTTCTAAATGAGTAAATTAATTTTAAGCGTAAAACTGAAGCCATGGCTGCTGGATTACATGATAACAATTACAATTACATGATAACAATAGGGGTTTTTTTCATGTCCTTCTGGCAGGTGTTTGAAAGTACCACTCGTAGCTCTTGCCTTGATTTCACAACTGTTCACATAATTCTGCTGGAAATATTTTTGTGTAAAACTCATTTTTTAAGGAAAAACATTCATTTAAGCCTTATTTTCTTTTCCCCCCCCCATTCATCATAAGAAGTTTATCTGGTAAATCCTAATTTTTTCCCACATCAGAGCCTTTATTTAGAATCATAAAGTTATGGGATCGTAAAATTATGGGGTCATAAAATTACAGAATTGTAAAATTATAGAATCATTAAGCCCAACCTTTAAGACTTTTTTTATATATTCATATTCATTTGAATATAAGCACAAGGCTTCAACAGGGAAGACACAAGTATCTGTAAAAACTGCTAAAAAATCCTACAAAAATAATCCTGAGAACTTCAGAGATGCTGGATCTGGGATTATTTTTTGAAATTGAAATTCTTGAGCTAATTTCTTCTTTTTATTCAAAATACAGAAGCTAAAGAGAAGAACACACTTCCTGTTTTGAAGTCCTTACATCAAAAAATGCATTAAATGTGTAGGGAAAACAGCGCTTTCCCTCAGCTGACAAAAATGAGGTCACTAATATTTAAAAATACGAGTTTTCCCCCAGGTTTTTACCCAGCTTGGCTTAACCCTGAATTTGGGTGGAATTTGCCATCTGTTTCCTCTTGCGTCACACCCTGAGTCAAACTTCCGGGGCTTTCTTTTGGCAGATGATGCACAAAAATGGGATAAAAATAACAAAAAAAATTCCTGAATCCAGACTGCCAACAATGCCTTTTGACTCGTGCTCTTTCCCAGGGATAAATCATATTTATAAAACGTGTTATGTGAGGTGCCATCAATTTTTACTCACATTTTGCTGACTCGGAGAGCTCCTGACAGAGCCATCAGCACAAGCCCAGCTGAAGGGAAGGTTTCACCACAGCCACATCAACTGGAGAGCAGGAATGATTTGGAGAAAAATTAAATTTATGTCATTTTTATCTTCTGGAGGAGTTTCTGATGGAGAAGCTGCCTGTGAGCCCTGCTCTGGAGCTGGGTCAGTGCCTTGGGAAGGTTCAGCTGGAACAGAGACTGGACAGAGCTGGAGAATAAAG
>VWYN01001402.1:4663-16054 GCA_013400075.1 Hippolais icterina
CAGAACACCAAGGCAGCCTGTTTCCACTGGATTCCCAGAAGAAGACCAGACACATCTCACCACCACTAGACTTTCAGAGGAAAACTACACCCTTCTACAGAATCATTGCTTCAACAGAACCACATCTGTCACTCCAGGAGGACTTGACTGCTACCAATACCCTGACCAACAGGGTGTCAGGTTGTATTCTGACTGTCAGTGTTTTCTTTTTGTTTGGTTGGTTTTTTGTACTACTACATTTTTATTTTAATTTTCCTAGTAAAGAACTGTTATTCCTATTCCCATATCTTTGCCTGAGAGCTCCTTAATTTCAAAATTATAATAATTCAGAGGGAGGGGGTTTACATTCTCTGTTTCAAGGGAGGCTCCTGCCTTCCTTAGCAGACACCTGTCTTTCCAAACCAGGACAGCAATCAAATATCCTGTTTCTGCCATCATAAATGGGGGAGGGTAGCCACTTTGTGTAAATTAGGGATATCAAGAGTAACAGAGATGTTACAAAGGCTGTGGATCTTGTGCAAGGGTGGGACAGAACTGTGATGCCTTAGTATCACTTCTTTCACCTGGCCAATTGCAGGGATAAGGGTCATCCAGCATCTGCCCAACAACCTATCAGCCCCATCAGTAGGCTATCACGCTCACAGTAATCCCTTCAACACATTTTATGGCATATGTCATGGCATATCTCATGGCTGTAGGCCTTATTCCTACAGACTCTCAAGAGGCAAATCACAAAATTATGTCAGGAAACACATCCTTAATGGGTGGAGATTTTACCTATTTTATTGATGAGAATCAAGATAACTCTATGGGTTAGAGAGGAAGTCCCTTCAAAGTATTATATGGAAAACCACATCCTGTCAGGAAATCAAACTGACCAAATGCACTTAGAAGGGGAGGGAATTGTGAGAAATTATTTGCTGTCTCTTTCTCAGGCATTACCCTCCCTGCACATGTATCTCAACCAGTGGGCTCTACTACTTCTGGGCTCTCCAGTGCATTATTTCAAACCTGGAGATTTGGTCTACATTCAAATTTGGAAGGTTGAGCCATTAATAGAAAAGTGGAAAGGATCCTATTTGGTACTTTTAACAACCTATGCAGCAGTAAAGGTAGAAGGAATTAACTCTTGGATTCACAATTCAAGACTGAAGATAGCTCCTCTGGATCACCAGTGGATATTGACAGCATTGGGGTCATTAAAAAATGAAACAACACAAGAACCTTATCTAATTAATTGCACCTGAGAATCTGAATCCAGTTGAATTAGAAACCTTGAATTAGACAGTCCTTAAGGACTATTGTTATTGTTTTGTGTATTAGTGATATTGCTACCTATAGCTATCAGTGGTAATCTATAAAATATTAGTTTGCTTAAGCCTAGAAATGTTAATAAATTATAAGGAAAGTAAAATTATTACATGAAGTACAAAGTGATGATACATCCTTAGGTTTTGCTGAAGTATGGAAGTAGCTTACATCTTGCTTACCAGACTTGGGGAGTTGGTTTAGGAGAATAACAGGACTAATTGTTATAGTGGTACTAACATTTGTCTGTTATAATCCATTGTTGCTCTTTTTGTTTTACTAAAATGACCATGGAAAACAAAGAATGAAAAATAATTATGATGACTCCAGATTTAAAAGGGAAAGAATGGGAAGTAAAATATATAAAAGCTAGACAGAATTTTTGGGAATGACAATTAGCCAAATATCTCATAAGAACTAAGCAAAACTTTTTAGCAGATGTTGAATGGCAAGAAAGGGAAGCAACAAAATGAACTATGCTAAAGAAATGGCATGAAAATGAGACTTGAAGAAAAATAAGTATTTTTAAACAAGTCTCAATGGGGGGATGTGTTGTATACATAATATACTTTTATCTCTGTAGATAGCTACCTGAAACTAGGAGCCATAACCTGAGAAGCAAGAGCAGGATTACACCATAAATGCAGTCAACAAGGAGATAACACAGTAATAAGCTGCTGATAAAGCCAAAGAATTTTGTTTTAACTTTGTGTTAGCCTTTAGTCATTAACATATTAAAATTAACTTATTAAATTACCCACTGATCAGCTTTAATTGTCCCTTACTCACATAAGCCCCTTCCCCAGAGCAAGCACTGTAAAATACTTGTGTGCTGGATCTTTAAACAGAGATGCAGGAAGGTGTAGTCAATGGCTTTAGGTTGTTTTACATATGGGAAATGTTGATCTTCCACTGTCGGAAGTGTATAAATACAGAGAGCTGACATACTGAGGGTGTGCCAGCTTTGTGGATTCAACATCCATCTCTGCACTGACATGTAATAAACAAAAAACTCATCTCTGTGTCTAGATTGGCTTCTTGCACACCGTGTGAATGAACCCTACTTTTAGGACAACAAAACCACTATGAGCTGCAATGGCCACACAGACCTCCTGCTCCACCATCCTAAATGCCTTCTGACCAGCTGCCTATGGGGAAGCTTCCCCCCACAGCCGCTCCACAGCCAGCAAAATATCCTCAGGAGAGATGCTTCCAGCAAGGGGGGTCACCATAGCTGGGAACAAGGCCCAGCACAACTAATAGGGAGGTGGCAGGAAACAAGAAACCAGGTCCATTGAGGGCTTATTATGTTATAAACAAGCATTTGAACCATTCAGCTTTGTAAAAAAAACCCAAAAAACCAAACCAACCCACAACACAGGTACTAGGCACATCTTTGTTAACAAACAGGTCTTTACATCTTATAATACTAATCAACTGGTAAAATATGGTTTATTTCCAAGTTTGTATTAAACACTCATATCAAAACAACCATGAATTTTAAAAAAAATATTGCACTATCAGGATGAAATTTTTATCCATTACCTAGTGAGTTATGATGTACATGTTTATCCACATTTTTAAAAAATTTACAATACAAAGACAAGATAATTCAACATACTCCAGTGGGAATATAGACCAATTGGTATAGTTGCATAAGTTGCCTCCTTACAATCCTGGCAGATTTCTCAGTGAATTTTGTTTCACAACCTATTGGCAGATAGTGTGATGCTAAAACATGATCTGCAAGATCAGTAGGAACATCTGAAGAAAGCAGTTTCAACAAGCAAGATCTAGAAAGCATAGGAAAGTTACACAACAGGCAATTGTTCTGGATTCTAAGAGCTTGTCAGTCCCCCTTTCTCCCTCCCCCCATATAAACTAATCCCCACAACAAACAAACAAACCCCAAACCCACCCCAATTCTGTTCCATCAGGAAAGTTTTGTCCATCAAAACTGATTTATCATACCAATAAAATTTACTTTAAATAAAGCTATACATACTGTACACTTCTGCCAGAAACTCTCTTCAACTATCAGATACTGAGACAAAATAACCAAGGTTGCTTTAATGCATGAATGTCAAAAAGTATATAAAAATTAAGATATTTGCACCTTGACACCTTGCACTTGTGGTCAGCATTACAAATTTGCAAACCAGGACCAGATACCACTTACAAATATTTGGTTTAACATACACAGAATGACCCTTTCAGTCATTCCAAACCAATTCCAGATGAGAAATTACTGCAATTAAAGAAAAACCCAAACCTCTGCATTTGTTATATTGTACAATATTTACCAACTTCAAAATAAAAAGGGTAACAAAAATAAGTACACTGATTTATTTAGTACATCAGAATAATTTCTTACAAGGCTTAAAAAGACCCCATATAACACAAATCCTCACTCAAGCAGTATTGGCAGCTGGTCTCATGTTGACATATCAATCTCAGGAGCTTAAACCCAAAGCATTATTTAAGAGAAATCTTCCACCTGAGATACAGTAATACAACTTTGCATTATGGGGACAATGTGTGACACTTGAGGATAAAGAACCGAAGTTGCAACACGTACCTATGTATTAGGCAGACAACACCATTTCCCAGTTCAGAACACAGTTACGGCAGCTCTAGGGCTTAAGCAGCTTTAAGTTTGTTCAAATTCTGTGCTGTGCATATTCATAACTGAAATCAGTTGGCCTGGATTAGACTATTCTTATAGGTGTAGCTAGCATTTTTCAGCTAGACATTGACAATAACTCACATTCATTTTCAGGGTCAAAACTTTACTGTTCATAGTAATGCCTTGTTTCCAGTCTCTAACCAGGAGAGCAATCTTTGAAAGTAGGTCATGAAGTTAATTTTGAAGAGAATGCTCATTGATGAATGTGAATGTTTTATGGCATAGTTTATTGTGCAATGTTTACATCTATTAGTGCGAGATGAAAATGGAACTGTGGATAATTACATACAGTTTACAAGAGATTAAATGTTTTTGTGCAAGTACTAGCTAAGACTTTAACATTTAAGGTTCAATTTTGTTCTGAAAACACTGCAAAAATCATAACTGTGGTAGGATTTATGACACTGGTAACAGAAATCTACCGTTAAAAAATTTTTGAATCCCAAGCACAAGTAAAGGCTGGGCATAGAATGGATCAAGAATTAGCCCTGGGAGGACTGAGGATGATTGTGGACGAGAAGCTCGATATAGAATCACAGAATGGCTGGGGTCAGAAGGGACCTTAAAGATCATCTACTTCCAACCCCCCTGCCATGGGCAGGGACACCTTCCACTAGACCAGATTGCTCCAAGCCCCATCCAACCTGGCCTTGAACACTGCCAAGATGGGGAATCCACAACCTGTGGGCAACCTGTGCCAGTGTCTCATCACCCTTATAATAAAGAATTTCTTCCTAATATCTAATCTAAACCTGATCTCCTTCAGCTTAAGGCCATTCCCCCTTATCCTATTACTGCATACCCAGCTGGTCGAGGGAGGCGATTCTGCTCCTCTACTCTCTTCTTGTGAGATCCCACCTGCAGTCCTGCATCCAGCTCTGGGGCCCCCAACACAAGAAAAGACATTGACCTTTTAGAACAAGTCCAGACGAGGCCACAAAGAGGACCGGAAGGCTGAAACACCTCCCTATGAAGACAGGCTGAGAGACTTAGGGCTGTTCAGCCTGGAACAGAGAAGGCTCTGGGGTGATCCTATTGCAGCCTTCCAGTACCTAAAGGGGGCCTACAAGGTACATGGAGAGGGACTTTTCACAAGGGCATGCAGTGACAGGAGAAGGGGGAATAGCCTTAAGCTGAAGGAGAGCAAGTTTAGATTAGATATAAGAAAGAAGTTCTTTACTATGAATGTGGTGAGGCCCTTGCACAGGTTGCCCAGAGAGGTTGTGAACACTCCATCCCTGGAAGTGTTCAAGGTCAGGTTGGATGGGGTTACAAGTAACCTGGTCTAGTGGAAGGTGTCCCTGCCCATGGCAGGGAGTTAGAAGCAGATAATCTTTAAGGTCCCTCCCAACCCAAACCCTCCTATGATTATATGATAAGTTGTCATGATCGGTTTTAAATGTTCAACTGAAAAGTTGGACTATTAATGCCACAATTTAAATGGCAGAGTTCACTATAAAGGCAGCTTTGAAAAACCTAAACCTATATATGTATTTTCAATTGCAATGTGAATTCTATAAAATATATGGCAAGGTAGCATATGATATAAACAGCTGTATCAAAGTATGAACATATTTTTAAAAGTGAAAATTTTAGATTCTGGAATAGCATGCAAGAGGCCCTAGAGCTGTGCTATTAACGACATGCATGTATTTATAAGGAACAGAATTCTCAGCCTGCAGTAGCAGTGGGGAACTGCTGTGCTGCTACCAAACTAAGATATGAGCTACTAAATCTGCACAGATCAGGAACCTGCTGACAGTTCTCCCTCACAGAACCACATTTTATTTCAGCCCACAGGGTGCCAAGTCTTCTCAGCATTAAGCCTCTCACCACTGCTGTGGCCTGAATTGTTTTACTTACAGCCCACAGAATTTCACCCTGAGTGCACTAAGCCCCTACATATATTTTCAAATGGTTGGATTTGCATGCATTTAATCAAATTTATCTGTTATTAAAAGTAGTATATTATAATGTATTAAACTATTCTTTATCCTTTACTGTCAAATAAGAGGGAAGAAACAGCAGTTTTAACATATTTCTGTTAGATGCTGACAATTCTGATCAACTAAGGCACAACTATAGATGATGATCAAGTCATACTTAAGCCACTGAACTACATTTACTTACAGTGCATTAGATGTATGTATTATCAGTGAAAAAAAGCAAGAAGGCCAGCATAACTTAAATATTTGAATTCTAATGTGCAATCAGTGTAAAGTGTTATGAACACTGCCCCAAGGGCATGTGACTTCCTATACCTGTATTATGCTATTGGACAGCAGACAATCAGAATTCACTCCAGCTTCAAAATAATATACATAATGGCCTATAATCATTCCAATCCCCCTGAAAATTGCATTCTGTGGCTAGTTTTTTCAGCACCTTAGTTAATTTAACTTGATTATAACTGGAAGCATCTGACTATGATTTAGGCATGCTTATTGCTGTAAAAGAAATAAGCTCACATTCAAACTTATTGTGCAAGCATTTTAATAAGATTTGCACACATCTCAAAAAACTCTATTGTATGACTCCCTGGTCTTGGAGTTAATTCAGCCTTAGAAGACTCAATCAAAGAGGTCACTGATGGTGTAAGGGATATATCTGCAGATTTTCCCTGTGCATCACCATCTGAATCTTTTTGACAGGATCTACAGTTGCTCACAGAACCTGATCTCTGTGGAGTTGCAGTCCCAGATTTTGCTTCAGTAATTTCATCTGGGGGACAATTGGAGAGAAGAGGAAAATTAATCATAGGAACAGCAAACTTCCCCTTTTCACACTTCCAATCTTGATTTTCTTAAATGTTGATTAATACATAAACAGCTTTTGCAACTGTATGTAGTTGATACAAAATAAAAGCTTACACATACAGCAACAGAATTAAATGTCCTTATGTAAATTATTCTTGTGCTCTGAACTGTGCTCCAGGACTATCTGATCTAGTTTAGACCAGCGCTCAACACATTTTTCATGAAGTAGTTTCAGCAGCTAATAAATAGATTTAGCTTAAACTTAAAACAGAAACATGACAGCATCATAAGGTTAAGTCAAATAACAATTTGAACATTGTGTAGATGCTTTTTGATAGTATTTTATTTGCTTTCTTTCTATTTGGTTATTCATGCTTTGTTATTTGTATTTCCTTATAATTCATTGATGCATTAAATGCTAGCATCTACATCCTTCATTTTTGGAAGGTTTTCCCTTTAGTATGCATTTGGGCTGCAACAGTTTAAGTTCACTTCTAAGATAGAAGTATTTCTACCTCGTACTGAAGGTAATTTTCTGCTGAAGTATCTCTACTCTTAATTTAAATACTCAACATAGGTTTTGACTTGCACCTGTCACCAGAAAAAGTTATTTCTAAGAGAAGCTAGTGAACACAGAAGAGATTGGGTTTTCACATCAAAGCTACTTTAAACTACAGTTTGTAAGAGGGATAGAGAATGGCTAGCTGTGGTGGAGGGAAAGTCAGATCAGCTTCACTGTTGGAAGAGAGATGACAAATCCATGCCCTAGGCTTGTATTTCCTCAAGAGTTGAGGCCAGGACTGCAGCTGCCCCAGCTGCATGGCTGTAAGCAGTCATCTTCCCTTCAACAGAAATGGCATTTGTCTTATACTACAGTAGAGGTCAGTGCAGGAAAGTGATTAATGCCCTGTATCAAATACTACTAAATCTAAGCCAGCACTTCTATGGTTAGAAGGGACAAGGCAAGAATTGCATTGCCAAGTCAGATCAGATTAAACTGTCATGAGACTCAGCCTTAGTCATCCTATACTGTAATCCAGTGTCCTAGGTTACAATGTAAGGTGTGCCCAAAGTATGTATTCTGTCACCATCTTCATGAGCTGTTGAAACCAGGTGGGGCAGTGTTTCCCTTATCTTCTCTTAATGGGCCCATCAATGCCTTGCTGCATGACTCATAGATAACTCCCTCCAGGAGTTATCTCTGTTTAATGAGCCATCAAGGACCCACTGCATGACTCATAGAATGAGATCATCCCATTGTGAGATGCTCCACCCAGGGGGATGAGCCAAGCATTCCCACCTGGATATAATCCGGGTTTGGGACAGCACAGTAGCCTTTACCCAACGGACTACCAGAGGCCAAGAGCTACCAGACCTTTCTACAGGATCACTGCTTTGACAAGACCATTTCATCTGGACTGCTACTACCACCCTAACAGGGTATCAGGTTGTATTCTGACTCCGTCAGTGGGTTTTTTGTACTAATGCATTTTATTTTTACTTTATTTTATTTTACTTCATTTTATTTTATTTTACTTTACTTCTTTCTTTTCCTCTTATTAAATTGTATCTCTGACTTGGAGTCTCTCACTGGTATTGCTTTCAAACTAGTACATTCAGCCATATTCCAGTAAATCCTTTTTCCATGACACATGTTTTCCTAGGCATATCATGTACACTATTAGCTATAAATAATTTGCTTTAGTCTACTATGCTCTTAAACAAACATTATGGCCAGTCTATATTTGCTCCTCCAGTTTCAGGACTTGTAGTTTGTGCTAGTTTTCACTGGAATAGTTAATTTTCTTCCTAGTAGCTAGCATGGGGCTATGATTTAGATTTGTGCTGAAACAGTGTGTGAAAATACAGGGATGTTTTTGTTATTGCTGAGCAGAGCTTGCACAGCATCAAGGCCTTTTCTGCTTCTCATACTACCCTGCCAGTAAGTAGGCTGGGGGTGCACAAGAAGTTGGGAGGGAACACAGCTGGGACAGCTGACCCAAACTGACCAAAGGGGTATTCCAGACCATATGACATCATGCTCTGCATATAAAGCTGAGGGAAGAAGAAGGAAGTGGGGGATGTTTGGAGTGATGGCATTTGTCTTCCCAAGTAACTATTATGTATGATGGAAATGGCTGAACACCTGCCTGCCCATGGGAAGGAGTGACTAAATTCCTTGTTTTGCTTTGCTTACACATGTGGCTTTTGCTTTCTGTATTAAACTGTCTCTATCTCAACCCATGAGTTTTCTCAGTTTTACCCTTTTGATTCTCTCCTCCATTCTACCAGGGGAAAGTGAAGGAGCAGCTGTGTGAGGCTTAGTTCCCAGATGGTCTTAAACCACAACAGTTGTATGCTGTGTTACTGTCACTGTATAAAAGCTTTTTCTACAGATCTGTCCAACTGCTTTCAAGACTTCACTTACTGCAAGCGTATGCCCATCTTAAAATTTGTCTACTCCTAGCATTGGAGGGTTGAACCTGGCTGACATCTAAATCCCCAGCCAGCCCTTGATTCACTCCACTCTACCCTCAGTGCAATGGAGGAAGAGAATTTGAAAGACAAAAGCAAGAAAACTCATAGATTGAGATAAACAGCTTACTAAGATGAAGGAAGAAAGAAAAAAAAGTGATGCAAAGGCAGCCACGTGCCACCTCCTATAAGCATACTAACACGCAGCCAGTCTCCAAACAATTGCTACCTTCCCCAAACTCCCATCCACTCAGATTTTTTGCTAAGCATGACATCATACAGCATGATGTCAGAGATCAGACAGCTACAGAAGCTGCACTGGGTAGCACTGAAGACCTTTTGGCCCTGGTACAGTGAAAGCCAAGGGAGAGAGAAACTCAAGGCAAGAACAGAATACATCATGTCTGGTCACACTGACCCTCTGATGCTGACTATTCTGACAAGGGAAGATACTTTTGCTGGCAAAAGAGATAATAAGGACATTACTAGCATAAGAAGAATATTCAGAAGATTGTGTTTCTAAAGGGGACTGGGACAAAGGGGTTGAAGTGGAAAATTTTGTACTAACATAGTGACCTATAAATACTGGTGAACTTGAGTAATAAACTGGCTTTGCTTTGCTGGCATAAGCAGAGTCCGTGTCAGTCAATCCTCGCAGCGTGACATATCACTTTGTTTAAGCCAAGTCAGCAGTTCAGGTTATGTCCCCTCAAAACTTCTTATTCACCCCCAGCCTACTCATTGGGTGCATCACAGTGAGAAAACAGAAAGACTAGATACTATGCAAGTACTGTTCAGCAATAGCCAGAACACTGTTTTAGTCAGATCAAAAACACAGCACCATACCATCTACAATGAAGAAAGTTAACTCCATCTCAGCCAGATGCAGTATAGAAATGTACAGCTAAAGTCAAATCTGCATGCCTAAATGCCAAGCTTTATCTTCACTAGGAAAATATGTTCCCATACTTATTTCAGATCTAAATTAATGTTTAAATTTGGGGGTGAGGCTACAAAACCAGTTTAGGGTGATTCAAAACTCACCTCCAACAATCCTTCCCCTTTTGCACCAGCAGTATTAGTGCTGGTGCAGACACAAAATGGAGCAGTTTGAGAGTTGATATAGCTAAAAAGTGATTATTTAAGGAATGAAACAGCTAACCATCTGATCATAGGAACACTAGACAAGGAAGGACTAAAGAAACAATGCAGATCTAGCTTGGCTTAAACTAATAAAGGGCAACAGTTACATCACTTATAAACACGTAAGTTAGGACATGTTTGCATTTAAAATTATTCCCCTTATAAGTCCATTGACTTATGTAAGTCTTTACATACCATCAATGCTACGAAAATCCAGTAAGTACGTCCTGCTATCCACCTGATACAACTGTAGACTCATTTTGGAATATGCACTTGTCACTGGATTCTTGCTTCGAACACGCAGATAGTATGGATTTACAACCTAGTACACAAGAGATTTGACTTAGTAACTAGAACTGTTTTAGAAGCACTGCACATTGTTTTTCGTATTTCAACTTACTGGTGTTATCAAGTGATTTCAGGTTTACCTGTCGGAGCTTTTTTTTTTACCAACAAAAACACACCACAAAACCCCAAACAAAACATCCCACTCAATCTTATTCACAGAGCCCCAGTAGAAAGATTAAACACATTAGCAAGATTATTCCTGTCAGCATAAATAGCCTCCCCCCCCCAAACCCTTCCTGCACAGCAAACACAAGTAGTACAGGCACACAAGACAATTTTCCACAGCACAGGAGAACACAGTTTCATACTTCAAGGCTATGTAATTACACAGTTCAAACAAAAATTTACCGTTATCTGCTGTAAAGACCCTTTATTCTTTACCTTCCATTCATAATCCAGTTGTTTAATTGCTCGACAAACTTCAGCCATGATATCGTTTGGTCGACTCTGACTCCGTATTCCCAAGTGCCATTTAGCCCGTCTTACACCTTGGTGTTTTGACTTCTGTGGATTCAGCTCATCAAGAGTATGGCGGGGACGTGGTGCTTCAGCTACTAAGAATGGCACTCTTTCAGGATGAGGTCGAGACAGATTGTGATCATCAAGAAAAGAATCCGGTGGGCTTGTAGCCAAGTAGAAGTCTTTGGCCTCATTCATTATTCTTCTATTATCTAT
>VWYN01001407.1:0-20714 GCA_013400075.1 Hippolais icterina
ACAGCACAGGGACAGCGGGGACAACACAGGGACAGCACAGGGGCAACACAGGGATAGCACAGGGACAGCATAGGCAGCACAGGGACGGCACAGAGAGCACAGGGGACAGCACAGGGAGCACAGGGAGCCCAGGGACAGCGCGGGGACAGCACAGGGAGCACAGGGAGCCCAGGGACAGCGCGGGGACAGCACAGGGAGCACAGGGAGCCCAGGGACAGCGCGGGGACAGCACAGGGAGCACAGGGAGCCCAGGGACAGCGCGGGGACAGCACAGGGAGCACAGGGAGCCCAGGGACAGCGCGGGGACAGCACAGGGAGCACAGGGAGCCCAGGGACAGCGCGGGGACAGCACAGGGAGCACAGGGAGCCCAGGGACAGCGCGGGGACAGCACAGGGGACAGCACAGGGACCGCGGGGACGCGTGGCTGGAGCCGGCGATGGGTGCGGAGGGTCCCGGGGGGCTGAGGCTGCCCGGGGAAGGGGCACGGACCAGCTGGGACCGGGGCTGCAGCCCCAGCGTCTGCCTGCACCGACCCGGAGGGATCCCCCTTTCATTCCAGAGGAATCCCCCTTTCATTCCGGGAGTGAGCCTCCATTCATTCCAAGTTGGATCCCCCTGTTATTCCAGGAGGGATCCCCCTTTCATTCCGGGAAGGATCAAGCTTTTATTCGGCGAGAGATTCTCCTTTCTTTCCAGGAGGAATGCTCCTTTCATTCCGGGAAAAACGCTCCTTTCATTCCGGCAGGACTCCTCCATTCATTCCGGAGGGATCCCCCATCCTTCCATCCCGCACACGCAGCCCAGGATGGCCCCACGGGACAGGCGGCAGCACACGGGACGTGCCCCAGCCCCGGAGCACCGGAGCCATCCCTGGGCAATGCCCAGCTCCAGGTGACCTTGGCACAGACGTGTCCCGTGGGTGTCTGACCCTTCCTGCTCCCTGCAGGGCCCTCGGGGCAGGACGGGGTGCCAGGGACAGGGAGCACGGGGTAAGTTTGGGGGGCTGCAATGAGCAGAGCCCGGGGCAGTGGGGTGAGTGCAGGGCTGGCGGCTCCCCAGCTCAGCTCAGCCCGGAGATGCTGCAGGACCAGGCTGAGAGGTGGATCCTGCTGCAGCTGGAACAAAACCTTCCCTTTTATGCCAGCTGCTCCTCCTTTAGGACAAAAACTTCCTCCCTTGGACCTGCAGCAGGGAACCCAAATCCACTCAGCTCTCCCAGTTCCAGAGAATGTTTTCATCTGGTCCAATAAATCCTCCCCGGACAGCCCCGAACACCCGGTTCCTTCAGCTGCTGGTTCCCAATTCAGTGGGGTTCGTTGTGCTCAGATAAATCATCCAGAGGTGAGAAATGTCGCTGTTGGGCACGAAAGAAAGGTGAAAGACTCCAAATTCTCAGAAGGCAAAGCATAGAAAACTTTATTGTCCAATTCTTCCTACTATTTCAGAAGTTGTTACAATACAGATCTAACATGACTGGTGAATAGGAGCGACACCTCTCTAATCCCGTTGGTGAAACTGGAGAAACAGCAAAACACCACCCAGGGAAGATTGTTTTGAGAAAGAATAATTGGTTTTACAAAATTGTTTTGAGAAAGAATAATTGTTTTTACAGTACTCTTTTGAGAAAAAATAATTGTTTTTACAGTATTCTTTTGAGAAGGAAACCTTGTTGAGAAGTTTTCCCTTGGGAACGAGCCAGCAACTGTTAGCAGGCTGAAAATTCTCTCAGGCTCAGAAATATCAGGCCCAGAGAGGACAGTGAGAGCCTGAGCTCATCCCACCCTGCCCTCTGCACCTGGCCCGGGCTGGGGGCCTGCTGCCCCTTCCCAAAATCTCCCCAGCCTGTCGCACTGGCCATAGAGCTGAGCTGAGGGAGCTCACCCAGGTTCTTGTCTTCCTGTGAGCTCCCCATGCCTGGATGAGGTGCTGTCCCCTCACACTGACCATCCGGACCCTCCCCTTGCCCTGCCAGCCCCTCGTGCCCAGCCTTGACCCCTGTGGGTCATGCACACGCCCAGGAGAGCTCCACAGCCTCTTCCCACCCCAGCCAGGTCTGTGGAGCAGCTTAAATTTGGGTTTTCTCGTCACAAACCCAGCAAGGGATGGAGGTTCCAGCCCTGGACAGCAGCTCTGGCACTGTTGGATCCTTCCCTGCACCGGGCGGATCCACCCTGTGGTGAGAGGGGATTAAAGTTTGGCCGGGGGTTCCTGGAAGGAATCAGCATTTCCAGAACCACCTCTCTCTTCCCATCCTCCTCCCTGTAATGGACTCAGGATGTTAATTAATAGATAATTGCTAATACCTCGCATCCCTCTAATGCCTGGCTGATGAGCTCCAGAGCACTTTGCAGCGGCTGGCTCTGAGAGGGCAGAAATGGCACTTCAGAGACGTTTCAGGAACTTGCTGATGATCCAAGCCTGGATCAGCACCAACCCCTCAATGCTGGGTTCCTGCTCCAGGCCCTGCCCTGCCTCCACGAAAAACCACAAACCTTCCATCCAACCCCGCCAGCGCCCGCGAGGCAGGGGCACAAGGGGTTAAACCATATCCTGATGGGCTGGTGAGATCATCGGAGCTGCTGCCATGCTCCATTGTCTATGAGGCTCCACCGAGCCCACAGGACACCACCCAGAGGGATGTGGGGCTTGGGATGAGCCTGGCTCTGGAGAAGCTCTCCGGCTGCAGCCGTCCTTCCCTGCTCCCCACGTAAGTACCCTGGGTTCCCATGGGCTTGGAGAGGGCTGGACAGGGACAGGGGTCCAGCACGGCAAGGTGGGGCCATCCTCCAAGGGACTCGCAGGAATTTTGTGCCCTGAGGCTGCTCTGGGGCTGCCCAGGCTCTGCCAGCACTGGGAGCTGCTCCTGAAGGATGCGGGCACAGCCCAGCTCCTCTGCACCTCCAAAGGGATTCGGGCTCTGTCTCAGCTGCCATCCCACACCTGGGAGGGGTTGGAGGTGAGGTGGAACCCTCTGCCAGCCTCTCTCGGGGCAGCAGCAGCAGCCAGGCTGCAGGGACAGCTGCCCACAGAGCCACTGCTGGCTCCCAGGGGCACGGAGACAGGAATGGGGCTGTGGCACCCATCCCTGGCACCCACAACCTCCCCGTCCCCTCCCAGGGCTCACCCAGCAGCACCCAGGGCTCACCCAGTGGGACTCAGCCCTGCTGGGGCTGGCACACGGCAGCACAAGGCTGGAGCTGCTCCGAGCTGCTGCTCCTGTGCCCGCAGGGGCCCGTGGTGGGGTCACCCTGTGGGTGCCACCAGCCACCTGCAGCCAGCAGTGACAGCGGGGACAGCGGGGACAGCAGAGGCACACCAGCAGAAGGGGTCACCCTGTGGGTGCTCTGTGGGTGCCACCAGCCACCTGCAGCCAGCAGTGACAGCGGGGACAGCGGGGACAGCAGAGGCACAGGGTGCTGAGGGGTCACCCTGTGGGTGCTCTGTGGGTGCCACCAGCCACCTGCAGCCAGCAGTGACAGCAGGGACAGCAGAGGCACAGGGTGCTGGGAGGGCTCAGCACTCGGTCCCTGGGGTTTGGGGGCTGTTTCCCTCTCGGGGTTTGGGTGCTGTCCCCCCCAGTGCAGGTGGGGCTGCTCTCTATGGGGCAGGTCCCCCAGCTCCCCCAGCCTTCATCTTTCTGGGTTTCTGGGTGCCCTGGGGGGTGCTGGGACACTGAATGTTCATTTCTCACACTGGGAACTGACTGGGAGCCACTCTTGGTTAAATTTGGCCACACGAACATCCAAGGAAAAGTTTCTGCTGAGTTTGTGCATGTCCATGAGTGCAGCTGCCTCCTCCCTTCTCATCCCACAGCCACACGGATCCCCCAGAGCAGCAATCCCTTCTCCTGGCACACCCTGCTGCCATCTGCGGGGTCTTGGGCTGAGATTTAACATCAGGAACAAACAAAGAGCCCAAATGAGACCCTGCAGAGCAGCAAGAACTTTTTCTAATTTTTTTCCCCGTTTTTCAGGGTTTTGTTTTACTCCCAGCCGGGACCCAGTGAGGATTTGGGGTGACAGCTCCTGGCTAAAGAACAAACCAACCCTCTGGTCACCAGAGAGTCTCTGGTCAAACCACGAGCCCTCCAGAGGCCACTGGAAGCCCCAGAGAGCTGTGGGGCCATGGGAGGGGCCTGGGGGTCCCTGTGTGTGGGGCAGGACCCCGATGTCACACAGCCAGGAGGGACAGGTGTGCACACCTGTGTGCTGGAGCTGCCCCACACCCAGTGGCACCAGTTTGGGGCACTGGTGGCGGGCAGAGCAGAGCTCCCTGTGTCCCCTAGCAGGTCTGACCCTCAGGAATGGGGTTCCTGCAGGAGGGGAGCCCCCGGGCTGGGCTCTTTGCTCTCCCCTGCAGGGATCGGGGCAGGCCACACCCATGGGGTGCAGGGCTCACTTGGGGTTTTCCCCAAAATGTTCTTTTCCTTGAGCATTGGTTCCCAGAGGGATGTGGGGCTGGAGCCCCAAAGATGAGCTGTGTCTCAGCACTGGGGTCCCCCAGGATTTCCCAGTTCAGAAACCAAATTTCCCCACACTGGGAGGGCTAAGGGAGGAGAAACAGAATCCCGGGAGGGTCTGGGAGACCCCAGCCCAGCAGAGCCAGCAGAGGTGAAACCTGAGCCGAGCTAAGGGAGCGTTCAGCAAAGAGTGATCTGCTGCTCGTCTGCCTCCAAGCATGGCTAAAAAACCTGGGAGAAATCCGATATCGCTCTGCTGCCAGGCTGCTCGGAGCATCCATCCCAGCACATCTGCCGTGGATCAGGGATGGAGCAGGGGCAGAGCAGGGTCTGCAGCTGCAGATCCTCCCTCCCAGCGCTCCCAAACCAGCTCCAGGCACCGGCAGGGAGGGAAATCCTTCATTGGGCAAAAGCGTGGCTGAAAACCAGGCTCTGCCAGGAAGCGCTGGGAAAATGAGCAGGGTCTGGGAGCTGCGGTGAGAGGGGCGGATCTGCCAGGAAATAAAAGGGGGAATAAATCCTCTCTGGCGGAAAGGCAGTGCTGAAAGGTTTCTGCAGCAGCCTGACATTAATGCTCTGCACGCAGAGGGGAGGGTGCCTGGCAGAGCTGCTGCCCTGGGGTGCAGAATCAGGAGGGCAGCTCGCAGGGAGGAGGGAATGTCACGATAGGACACCAAATGACGACACGGAGACTGGAGATTTTCAGCAAGGAGAAGCCTGAAGAAGGGAAGTTTATTTTGAAACTTCAGCATTTATAGTTTTACAAAAATGACTGAGGGTGGAATCCCCACCACTCAACCACATTGGTCAAACAGACTGCCAATCAAAATTCTCCTCTTATTACAAAATGTGTGAACAATTATAGTAGTTGTAAAAACAAGAGATTGTTTATGTGAAAGAAGAGTGGAAAAGTGAGAACTCCAATATGAGAACTATCAGAAGGAAAAATCAAGGAGAGGGAATGGGATGCCTAAAAGATGGAGCAGCACGTCGAGTTTCAGACTGCTGAGGTGTGGGATTATTCCAGAGAACAAAGCAAACGTCCAGCCACAAAACTAAATTAAAATTAGATGGTGGCTTGACCATAAAACCTTTCTGTGATGGATGTTGGGAGGGCAGAGACAAGAAATGCCAGGATGGAATTTCAGGAAAGGTCTGGACTGCACTGGGAGAGGGAGCTCAGAGGGCAGCAGTGCTCAGGATGGAATTTCTCCATGGAAAGGGGGCTCAGGCCTTGGAAATGCCCAGGGAGGTTTGGAGTGCCCATCCCTGGAGGTGGCACTCAGTGCTCTGGGCTGGGTGGGGATCAGGCATAGCTGGGACTGGATGGGCTGGGAGGGCTTTTCCAGCCTAAAGAATTTGGGATTCTGGGATTCTCTATCAGAAATGTGTCCCTTGCCCCGCCCTTGTTTTTCCTGTTCCAACAGAGAGCAGTGGAACTCCAGACAGGAGGGATGCAAATCCTGCCCAGGATGTTTGTCCCAGCCTGGCAGACCTGAAACATCCCAAAAAATGTCAACACCACCAGCTCTGCAGCCGTGGCTGTGCCGGGGGGGATTAAATGATAAAATTACATCTGTCTCTTGTCAGAGTAACCACAAAGCTTGGCAGGGGCACAGGTGGAGCAGTGAGGGAGGTGCTGGCTGGCCCCCGTCCATCAGCATCCCTAGGTGGGCACTGAGCCCAGCACGGCCCAGCCCTGGGCAGGTTTCCTCCAGCCCCTGGAGCTGTGCCAGCCTTGCAGCCTCAGCGTGGCTGCCCTGGAGTGGAATTTGCTCCCACATGGATCAGCAGCTCCAGGAAAAGAGCTGGGGCTCTGAGATCACCTCCTGCACACCTGCTGAGCCACAGGCCTGCCCGGGGAGCAAAGCCAGCCTGGCATCACCTGGGAGGTGCCAGCTCCTGCAGAGCCATCCCTGCTGGGCAGAGCAGACACAGACTGTGGGGCTGCACTGGGGTTGGGGTTACCTGTCACAGCAGGGAAATGGCAATGAGGGACACACAGAGTTCTGTGATCATCAGAAGGTTTTACTACATTTTATCTTTGCCCTTTTATATCACAATGCACTAAAAATGGCAGTGATTGGTCAGAGAAGGACTGAGTCTCTTCTCCTTTGGTAAACAAGAGGTGAGGGACATGTTTTGAGAAAAAGCTGAGAAGAGTTGAGCCCACATAGATATTTATAATAACAATGAGAATGTGTTTTGAGAACGAGAAACTTGTAGTTCAGTTTCTCATGGGAATCAGCATGCAACAGTGAGCAGCAGAGTTCCAAAGCCCAAAAAATACAGAGCCACAGTTCCCTGCTCTGGAGCAAAGCCCACGTGGGCCAAAGGTCTGTGTGGTGCTTAGGGAGAGCTGTGCTGGGCACTGCAGTGCTGCTGATGCCTTGGAAGGCTGAGCTGGAACAGAGACTGGACAGAGCTAGAGAATGAAGTAGATATTTATTGAAAGGCCTCCAGGATCCACCCTGGGCAGGACAGGAGCCTGGCTGGACCTGACAGGACCAAGGCTGCACCGAGGGTGGACCAAGAATGGTCCCAAAATGGCTGGTGGGGGTTTGGGGCACTGGGCTGATCCCAGGGCAGGTGGTGCAGCTGGCAGCAGAGCAAAGGTTTTGCCCTCGCAGAGCCTCAGTGGGCAGGAGGGGAGGGAACAGCCTCAGGCTGGGCCAGGGCAGGCTCAGGGTGGACAGCAGCAGCAATTTCCAACCACAAAACCAATTTAAAATTAGGTGGTGGCTTGATCATAAAACCTCTCTGTGATGGACATTAGGAGGGCAGAGACAAGAAACTCCAGGATGGAATCTGTGCTGGCTTGAAAGCAAAACCAGTGAGAGACTCNGAACCAGAGATGGCTCCCGCAGGGAGTTCCCCATGAGCCATGGGCACGGCATTGCTGGGCATGGACAGGAGAGAAGGGAAACACTGCCCCAGCTGGTTCCAGCAGCTCCTGGGGATGGGATGGAACACAGACTGTGGGCACAGCTGACATTTTAACCTGGGACAGAATCTCAGACGTTTCTCTTTTGCCCATCCCAGGTCTCCTCCTGCCACCCCAGCACCATGGAAGTGCCCCCCAAGAGCCCTGATGGCAGCGAGAAGTCCCCGCACTCCCAGGAGCTGGTGCCCAGCCACACGGGCAGCACGCTGTGCATGAGCTCCCGCAGCGAGTCCGTGTGGACCAGCGCCTCCAGGAGCAAGTGGGACATTTACCACAAGCCCGTCATCGTGGTGTCCGTGGGAGCCGCCATCTTCCTCTTAGGGACGGTCATCACCAGCCTGTCCTGCTTCCTGACCCACAACAAAGACGTTTACAAAATGTCCGGCCCGGCTTTCCTGTCCCTGGGACTGATGCTCCTGGTCTGTGGCCTGGTCTGGATCCCCATCATCCGCAAGAAGCAGAAGCAGAGGCAGAAGTCGCAGTTCCTACAGAGCCTCAAGTCCTTCTTCTTCAACCGCTGAGGGCAGCCAGGGCCTCCCCAGAAGGTTCCTGTCCCCTCCACTGACCCGTGTTGATCAGCCACGAAAACAAACAAACAAACAAACAAACACTTTCTTGTACTCCCTAGAGGATTGCACCCCAGCCAGTGTCTTCCCTACATGGTCTCCAGTGTGAAAATGAACTTTTGTACTTTGCCCAAGGGAAAAAAAGGAGCAGGAATTTTCAGCTGAGCCAAGCAAGGCAGGTCCAAGGTGTCTGCATCCCCCCATTAGCCAAAGAGGGGCATAAACTGGGTAAAGCAAAGCCCCAAAGGAACCCAAATCCCACAGGAGGCTCTGCAGGATCCATCAGCAGAGAGGAGCCAGCTGGCCAGAGCCACAATTCCTTCCAGCTCCCTTTGCCAGAGAGGCTGGAGGATCTGCACAGCAGCAGAGACACTGCAGAAGCAGAGGGAACAGGTCCTGCAGAGGGTCCCAGATCCTGCAGAGGGTCCCAGACCCTGCGGAGGGTCCCAGATCCTACAGAGGGTCCCAGACCCTGCAGAAGGGCACAGATCCTACAGAAGGCCCCAGATCTTACAGAGGATCCCAGATCCTGCCGAGGGTCCCAGATCCTGCCGCTCCAGGCACCTGGCCGGGCAGGGACAAGGGAGTTGTGTCTGGGCATGGTCTGAGCTGTGGGGACTGTGCTCAGGGCTGGGAGCTGATCCCCTCCCAGAAAACTCTCAGCCTCCCCCGACCATGTCTGAGCTCCCTCATTTCTGAAATCGGTGCCACATCAACATTTCTGCCTGGAGATGTGTCCAAGGTGCCTGAGACCTGAAACATTTGTGTTTTCACACAAGGTGAGCTCGGGCTCACCCCAGGCTCCCCTCAGCCTGAAGGGCTGCATGCCTGGAGATCCTCCCCACCCGTGGGGGCAGAGCTGGATGTGGCACATCCCAGCCCAGCAGCTGGCACAGCTGGAGCAGGAGTATCTGAGCACACAACTCCTTTTGCCCCACGCTCAGCCCGGCCCTGGACTTTGTTTCCTGGCTGCTGCCAGTGCCAGGCTGGTGCTGGGGCTGTGCAAAATCTGGCACAGGACCCAGCAAAGCTCTTTGTTCCTCAGCCATCCCTCGTGTCCCGCCACGCTCTGCTGCTCCCTGCAATCCTGCCCTGGCACCAGCCGCTGCTCCTCCAGCTGCCACGGGCAGGGGATGCTCACCCCAAACTCCTGGGGGCAGCTGCAGCCAGAGGAGGGGATGGACACCAGGATTCAGGGTGGGAAACCTGAGGAGCAGCCCCAGGTCCCAGCTGGCTGCAGATCTGGGTGTCACCCTGGTTTTTCAGCCTTCTGATGTTTTCATAGTTTCTGAATTCATTCTCATACGAGTGTTATAAATAGAAATAATGTTTATGTTAAGATACAAGTATGTTTTTCATTCCTCTTTTGAGGAGGGGACAATCAATTTTAGTTTGACCAGTGTGATTGGAAAGGGGCAACCTTAACCTGTAATCCATGGTATGGGTAGAAAAACTATGTATACTGGAGTCAGAAATAAAGGTCAGGGGTTTATGCCCTGTCGAACTGGGACAGAGTCCCTGTCTTCTTTTCGTGTCCTGTTGTGATATCTGGACACAGGTGGGAGCCCCAGAGCTGCTCTGGATGGAGGAAACACCTGGAAATGGGTCCTGCTGCACAGAGCTGTGCTCAGCCAGGCCTGCCTGGCCAAAGGGTGCTCCAGGAGGGCTGGAAGGGCCAAATGGAGACAGGGAGGTCCTGCTGGCCACATCCCAGGGGAGATCCTGCTGACCACATCCCAAGGGAAATCCTGCTGGCCACATCCCCATGGAGATCCTGCTGGCCACATCCCAATGGAGATCCTGCTGACCACATCCCCATGGAGATCCTGCTGGCCACATCCCAATGGAGATCCTGCTGACCACATCCCAAGGGAGCTCCTGCTGACCACATCTCAGAGGAGATCCTGCTGGCCACATCCCAGAGGAGATCCTGCTGGCCACATCCCAAGGGAGATCCTGCTGGCCACATCCCAAGGGAGATCCTGCTGGCCACATCCCAGGGGAGATCCTGCTGACCACATCCCCATGGAGATCCTGCTGGCCACATCCCAATGGAGATCCTGCTGGCCACATCCCAGGGGAGATCCTGCTGACCACATCCCAATGGAGATCCTGCTGACCACATCCCAATGGAGATCCTGCTGATCACATCCCAAGGGAGATCCTGCTGACCACATCCCAAGGGACATCCTGCTGACCACGTCCCAAGGGAAATCCTGCTGGCCACATCACACAGCCAAGGAGAAGAAGACTGTCAGTGAAATGTTAATGTGATAAAAAAGTCACCGAGACCAAGAATTGAATTGGATCCCAGAATGGTCATGGGGAAGCTCCCATGCACCTCCAAATCCCTGTCTGGCTGCTCCTGCTGCTCCTCTTCGCTCCCACTGAAGCCTGTTTGGATCCTGCTGTGATGCTTGGGATCAGACCAAAGGAAAACACGTTTGGAGAAAAGATCAGCTTTTCCAGCAAACATGATTATGCCCGGCTAAAGCAAGCTCAGATGCGATCTGCCAGCTTCCCCCTGCGCTATAAAAAGAACAGGAAATCCATTACAAAAGTCATTATCTCCGCAGAGCAGCTCCAAGAGGAAATGTTGGCCCTGCATCTCAAAGGTCACGCAGGCAGCAAACCCGCCCGGCAGGCTCGGCGCGGAGCACGCCCTGCTCCAGGTGTGTGAGCTGCCTCATTCCTGGGCTTCCAAACCTGCCCAGAGATGGGCACACCCCCGCGGCAGACCCCTCTCCGAGGATGTCACCTCCTGGCTGAATTCCAGCACCTAAGGAGGCTCAGAGAGGGCTGGAGGGGAACTTTGGATAAGGGATGGAGGGACAGAACACAGGGAATGGATCCCCTTTCCAGAGGGCAGGGATGGACGGGATTTCGGGCAGGAATTGTTCCCGGGGAGGGGGGGGATGGCTGGGATGGAATTCCCAGAGCAGCTGTGGCTGCCCCTGGATCCCTGGCAGTGCCCAAGGCCAGGCTGGGCAGGGCTTGGAGCAGCCTGGGACAGTGGGAGGTGTCTCTGCCACGGCAGGGGGTTGGAGTAGGACACAAAATGAACAACACTCACACTGAGATGCCCAAGGCAAAAGGAGAGCTTTTATTCACCAGACCTCGATATTTATAGAATTCCAACAGTGACCATGGATTGGAGGATGGAATNGGATCAGGCTGGGATAAGGTTGGGATAACATTGGGAAGCAGGAGGGATCAGGCTGGGATAAGGTTGGGATAACATTGGGAAGCAGGAGGGATCAGGCTGGGATAAGGTTGGGATAACATTGGGAAGCAGGAGGGATCAGGCTGGGATAAGGTTGGGATAACATTGGGAAGCAGGAGGGATCAGGCTGGGATAAGGTTGGGATAACATTGGGAAGCAGGAGGGATCAGGCTGGGATAAGGTTGGGATAACATTGGGAAGCAGGAGGGATCAGGCTGGGATAAGGTTGGGATAACATTGGGAAGCAGGAGGGATCAGGCTGGGATAAGGTTGGGATAACATTGGGAAGCAGGAGGGATCAGGCTGGGATAAGGTTGGGATAACATTGGGAAGCAGGAGGGATCAGGCTGGGATAAGGTTGGGATAACATTGGGAAGCAGGAGGGATCAGGCTGGGATAAGGTTGGGATAACATTGGGAAGCAGGAGGGATCAGGCTGGGATAAGGTTGGGATAACATTGGGAAGCAGGAGGGATCAGGCTGGGATAAGGTTGGGATAACATTGGGAAGCAGGAGGGATCAGGCTGGGATAAGGTTGGGATAACATTGGGAAGCAGGAGGGATCAGGCTGGGATAAGGTTGGGATAACATTGGGAAGCAGGAGGGATCAGGCTGGGATAAGGTTGGGATAACATTGGGAAGCAGGAGGGATCAGGCTGGGATAAGGTTGGGATAACATTGGGAAGCAGGAGGGATCAGGCTGGGATAAGGTTGGGATAACATTGGGAAGCAGGAGGGATCAGGCTGGGATAAGGTTGGGATAACATTGGGAAGCAGGAGGGATCAGGCTGGGATAAGGTTGGGAAGCAGGAGGGATCAGGCTGGGATGAGGTTGGGAAGCAGGAGGGATCAGGCTGGGATAAGGTTGGGATAACATTGGGAAGCAGGAGGGATCAGGCTGGGATAACGTTGGGATAACATTGGGAAGCAGGAGGGATCAGGCTGGGATAAGGTTGGGATAACATTGGGAAGCAGAAGGGATCAGGCTGGGATAAGGTTGGGATAACATTGGGAAGCAGGAGGGATCAGGCTGGGATAAGGTTGCAAGGCAGGGCCATGGCTGTGCTGGGCAGCCTCCTCTGCCCTGATCTTGCCCTTTGTGACCTGTGTCCTACAGGCCTGTCCTGAGCTTTGGGACACCCTCTGTATGGCCAAGGGTGGGACAGGCAGCTTTGGGATGGCTTTCCCAGAGCCCAGGGCTCCCTGGATTCCTCACCTCCCTCCCAGGATCTTCCCTGGTTTGCTAAGGACACACAGACCAGGGAGGAAGGACAGCAAAGATGTTCCCATAACCTGTGAGCAGAAAGCAGCACACGCCTGCACCCCAAAAAACCTCACACTGGATGCTCAGAGACCAGCCAGGAGCTCTGGGGGGAATTTTGGCTTATTTGGGGATTCCTCATTGGCTTCCTGGTGTCCTTAGCGAGCAGCAATGAGAGTAAAAACTTCAGGGGGCTCTCAGTGCCCACAGTGAGTTTGAAACCCTAAAAACGCACGGTTTTGGGCTGGGCAGTGGCACAGGTGACCTGATGGCTGTCACAGGTGGCTCCCCAGCAGGACCTGCTCTTTGGAGGTGTTGCAAGGGTGATGTCATTCTGGCATTCAGCAGAAATTCCTGTGCCTCAGTTTACCCATAAAGAGGAGGAGCAGGAGGGTGTTCCCAGGTTGTTTCTGGGATGTCAGAGCCACGGCCCTGCAGCCTTCCCGGGGATGCTCCTGTCACTGTTGTGTTAGGGACAGCGAGAATAACGACACACAACTCTCAGGCTTAGTAGAGAAATAAGAGCAACTTTATTCTCCCAAACCACCTTTTATAGACAGTTCTGATCCAGTTTCATTGGCCAGCAAACCACCACCAGACCATCATTGGACAGTCAGGAGCAACACCCCTCAAGGGTTTCTTGCAGGTAAACAACAAGGAGACAAAAAAATCCTGCAAAGGTGGTTTTCCTTCTCCAGGGACTCTTTTGGGGTTCCTCCTCACACTCTCTCAGCCCAGTGTGAGGAAGTTCTGTGACTTGGTTCCGCACAAATCCTGCGCTGATTCTCTCCCATCCAGCATCCCCACACTCCCACAGTGGAAGCCGCCCAGAAGTGACAAATCCGTCCCTCAAACCCCAGGGCTGTGGCTGCCTCGGGGGCAGATTTGCGCCTTTGGCACGGACTGGGTGCGAAGCATCCCCCGAGCACCGCGGGGTGGGCTCGCACGGAACCACCCCCGGGGCCTTCGTCTACGGGGGGGCCCTGCAGGGCCACGAAAGGGTTAAAGCGGTATCGCGTGCTGCCTGCCGATTGTTCTGCAAGGTGTGCTGTGACATTTGCACTTCCTCTTGGCAGCGGGAGCCCGGCAGGCCGGCGGGGAGGCAGGGAGGCAGGCAGGGATGCTGCTGCTCCCCGCGCCCTGAGGGGCTGCACCATGGGCGGCACGCAGCGGCTGGGGCGCTGCGCTGTCTTCGTCCTGCTGGCCCTGATCTGCGACGCCCTGGGGCTCCTCTTCCTCCTGCTGGGCATCTGCGCCCCCCTCAGCTCCTGGGACTTCTTCGTCTACGGGGGGGCCCTGCTGCTGGCCTTCAGCCTCGTCTTCTGGGTGTTCTGGTACACCTTCAACATCGAGGTGCCGCTCAGAGAGTTCCAGTGCAGCTGAGCCCGGGACACAGCGGGGATTTGGTCTCATTTTCCCAGGAGGAGGAGATGGGAAGACCCAAAGCATCGCTCAGCTGGTGAAGAGCACCCAAAGGAGACCCCAGGGGAAGGGTCTGAAGGGTCTGATGGTCCTCACAGCACCCAGCAGCCACACGGACCCTCCTCATCCTCCTCCTCCTGAGCATCTGGGCTCCCCTCAGCTCCTGGGAGTTCTTTGTCTACCTGAGGCCTTGCTGCTGGCCTTCAGCCTCATCTTCTGGGTTTCCTGGTACATCGAGGTGCCCCTCAGGGAACCCCAGTGCAGCTGAGCCCGGAGCCACAGTGGGAACTTGGTCTCATTTTCCTGGGTGGAGGAGATGGGAAGACCCAAAACATCGCTCAGCTGGTGAAGAGCACCCAAAGGAGACCCCAGGGGAAGGGTCTGATGGTCCTCACAGCACCCAGCAGCCACACAGACCCTCCTCATCATCTTCCTCCTGGGCACCTGGGCTCCCCTCAGCTCCTGGGACTTCTTTGTCCACCTGGGGGCCCTGCTGCTGGCCTTCAGCCTCGTCTTCTGGGAAGATCCAAAGCATCCCCCAGCTGGTGAAGAGCACCCAAAGGAGACCCAGGGGAAGGGCCTGGTGGTCCTCACAGCACCCAGCAGCCAGATGGACCCTCGGGGAAAGGTACCCAGAGCTCAGCGTGCTCAGGGGTGCTTGGTTGGTGTGGGGGAATGCAGAGGTCCTGGCAGGGCAGACAGGGTTCCTGGTGCTGGCAGGCGCTCTCAGGAGCAGCACTGGATTTTAGAGTGCTCTGGAATGGGTTAATGATGGACAGGAGGTTGGTTTTGATGAGATGAGTGGATTTTGGGAGGTGCAGCTTGGAGGTGACTCTTGTCTGAGGTGTAACTCCTCGGTGCTTCCCATCAGAATGAGCTGACAATGGACAGGAGGTTGGATTTAATGAGATGAGTGAATTTTGGGAGGTGCAGCTTGGAGGTGGCTCTTGTGTGGAGTTTAATTCCTCAATGCTTCCCATCAGAATGGGTTAACAATGGACAGGAGGTTGGTTTTGATGAGATGAATGGATTTTGGGAGGTGCAGTTTGGAGGTGGCTGGGGTGTAACTCCTCAATTCTTCCCATCAGAATGAGCTGGCAATGGACAGGAGGTTGGTTTTAATGAGTGAATTTTGGGAGGGGGTTTTGGTGCAGTTTGGAGGTGGCTGGGGTGTAACTCCTCAGTGTTTCCCATCAGATGCTGCTGGCACAGGAGGGTCCTGTCACCTGCCCTCTCTGGTGACATCTTTGTGTGTCAGGGGGACAAGGAGCACGAGCCAGCCCTGTCCATCCGCCCTGGGCAAACAGGGAAAGCTGAGAAGGATAATCCAGCAGCAGCACCTCCGTGTGAGGTGTGAGGGAGCAAAGCCAGCTGCCCCTGCGTGCCCCCATCACACCCAGGAGGGTTTTCCCAGCAGGGAATGCGGAACGGTGAAAATCCAAGTGAAAGTTGTGCCCCCGAGGCACTGCCCTGATGTGCTGTGTGAGGTGACAAACGCTGAACACACAAAAACTGGGTGCAAAGTACCATCGTGTTTGAACCTTGGCTCTGAGATTAGGCCTTGTTAATCTCGGGCTTGCCTAGGACACGCCTGGCTGGCCTGGCAGCCCCCCAAGGGGCAGAAGGATCAGGGATTGCCTGGTGTGGGCAGCCTGGCCCTGGTGGGGACCACCGGGCACCAGCACAGCCTGGAGGGGCTGGGGCTGCCCTGGGAACTGACAGGGCTCAGTTTGGGACCCATGTGAGCAGCAACCCCAAAACTTGGGGGAGCTGGGGGTGTTGTTAGGGCAGACACAACACACAGAGTGACACAGTAAAATCTTTAGAAGGCTCTGTATTATGGCCTCATGTTGTCTTTCATACAGTCTTTACAAACCTCAAGGGCAACTTCTAAATCTTAAATAGCTTCCTTGTTCATTATTCTATTGGTTAGTAACAGGTATTTTACTTGTCTATCAAATTTATTTATTTTCAGATAAATAAATGAATTTATATGAAAATAAATTATTGTAAATATTATATAATAAATATTAATATGTAAAAATTTTTCAGATTGTTTACATATTAATATAGATTGTTATGCAAACTGATTCTTATTTTTATAATTCTTTCTCATGGGAACTTAGCAGGCTAACTTAGCAAGGTCTGATTTTATAAGGCCTCTCTTTTAGAAGGTTTTATCTACTTGCAGCAGAGCAGGGGCACAGAGCAAGGGAAGGAGGTGGCAGGGGACACCTGGGGATGTCCCAGCACCAGCTGGAGCCCCAGCCTGTTGTTGGGACAGTCAAAACACAAAGAGTGAAACTGTCAAAATTCAGAAGGCTCCTCTTTGTTATGGCTCCACGCTGTGTTTTACACAATTTTTACAGACCTCGAGGGCAACCTCTGATTGGTAAACAGCTTCCTTGTTAATTATTCTATTGGTTAGTAACTGGTATTTTACTTCTCTATCAAATTTATTTCTTTTCAGATTGTTCACATATTTTCTTTACTGATTCTCACGGGACAAATCCCTCGTTATTACAGGTGTTATTACTCATTTTTCACCCTCAGAATAGATTGTTGTGTTAAAGAAACTTAAAGAGCTTCAAGTGGGAACTCACAGATTCCTTGGTAGCTGCACTCAGAAGAAATGACAGGCTGGATTTTACCCGATTTTACCAGCTGGAGATGTCAGTGTTGCAGAGCTCAGCTGCTGGCAGGGATGGTGTCACCTCCTTCCTGCCAGCACCCCGGGGATGCTCCTCCTGTGCTGGCCGGGATGGGGCAGCCAATTAGCCCGAGTTAATTGAGGAGCAGCCTGGAGCCACCCGTGACAAAGGGAGGGGACAGCAGGAGGGTGGCCCTGCCACAGCCAGCCGTGCCTGACAGCACGAACCGGGCAAGGAAGGATGGGGTTTAACAGAGAAAGAGGCAGAGGTGGGGGAGATGTGCCTGGGGACACGCGGGTGAGTGTCAGAGCTCACTGCCAGCATCTCCGTGCCCCATTGCCAGGGACACGTCCCCAACTGTGGGTCACAGCAGGGACATCGCCAGGGACACGTCCCGGTCTGTGGGGACAACAGCGACATTGCCTTGCACAGCTCTCTATAAAGCTTCTCACAACCAGTGAGGCGTTTTTTTATTATTTACCCATTTTTCCCTTGATTTTCTCTCTTGTTGGCAGTGACCACAAGAGACAGCCCCGGGGTTTTGCTGCCCTGTGAGCAGAGGCTGCCATGTGGGTCACAGAGTCTCACTCTCCAGGATGCCCAGGCCAGGAGCTTTGCCCTCACCGCGGCTCAGGTTTTTTTATTATTTACCTTTTTTCCCTTAATTTTCCCTCGTGTTGGCAGTGACCACGAGAGACAGGCCCAGGGTTTTGCTGCCCTGTGAGCAGAGGCTGCCCTGTGGGTCATGGTGCTGCACTCCCCAGGATGGCCAGGCCAGGAGCTTTGCCCTCACCACGGCTCAGGGTTTGGGGTTTTTTTTATTTACCCATTTTTCCTTTGATTTTCTCTCTTGTTGGCAGTGACCACGAGAGACAGGCCCGGGGTTTTGCTGCCCTGTTGGTCACAATGTCACACTCCCCGGGATGCCCAGGCCAGGAGCTTTGCACTCACCACAGCTCAGGGTTTGGTTTTTTATTCTTTACCTTTTTTCCCTTATTTTTCCCTCGTGTTGGCAGTGACCACGAGAGACAGGCCCGGGGTTTTGCTGCCCTGTTGGTCACAGTGTCACTCTCCAGGATGCCCAGGCCAGGAGCTTTGCCCTCACCGCAGCTCAGGGTTTGTTTTTCCACCCCCTGTGCCCTTGGGACTTGGTCCTTCAGGAATTTCCTTGATGTGCCTCAGGATAAGAACCTGGGACAAGCATCCTGCAGCTGCAGAGAAGGAAGGGCAGCAGCAACCCACACCCTCCTTTATTTGCTCGGGGGTTTTTTCATTGCCGGCGCTGAGCCTGTCAATCCAGCCTGTAAAACCCGGCTTTGTCACCGTCCAAGGTCTGTCCCCCGCCGGGTGCGTGCCTGGGTGTGGCGCTCGGGGACAGCATCCAGGGAGACGAGGGCGTCACCCAGGGAACCCAGCGGGACCGGGGGCGAGGTCGCTGTCCCCGCAGACGCTCCTGAATGGAGATTTTGGGGGCAAAATCGCTGCCAGCACCTGGGACTTGATGGTCCCTGTGCAATTCATCAGCGCAGCCAGGGGATGGTTTGGGGACAGTGAGGGGTGGAGGGTGATTCCTGCACGGAAAAGTGCTCAGTCCTGTGTCTGAACCTCCTGGGGTGCTCAGGGGGCTGTGCTCAGTGCCGTGGAAGGGCAGAGGCTCCCAGTGCACCACCACACCCGGGAAACGGGACCCCGGCATCCTGCACCCCCCTGCTGGCACCATTTCACCTCTCTGAGCCACCTGTGCTCTGTGACAGTCACCCAGCTCCCCTGGGCCATCCCCCAGCAGGAAAAATCAAATCCAAACACAGAAAATTGTGTGCAAGGTGCCTTCAGCATCCTCCCCCTCCTGCAGGCTGGCTCAGAGTGACACAGGGACAGGCAGGACATGGTGGCTTCAATGTCACAGAAAATCACAGAATCACAGAATCACCAGGTTGGAAGAGATCTCCAGGATCATTGAATCCAATCCACCCCCAACACCTCAACTAAACCACAGCACCCAGTGCCACATCCAGGCTTTTTTAAACACATCCAGGGATGGTGACTTCACCACCTCCCCGGGCAGATCATTCCAGTGCTTTATCACCTTTCTGTAAAAAACTTTTTCCTAATATCCAACCTATATTTCCCTTGAGGCAGCCTTAGGCTGTGTCCCTCATGCCCAGACAGGAGCAACCAGCCAGGCCCAGAGAGAGAGGGAAAACCTCCCAGTTTTGTGTGCTCAGGGCAGGGACCGTGAGATTTCTCCTGCCCCCATCTCACCCATGACCCTGCACACCCCAGCACCGGTTCTGATGGTCTCCAATGTCCTTCCCATCACAGGGACACAGCTCCTTCCCTTTTGTGCTGTCCCCAGATCCCTCAGGCTGGGGCAGAGCCCACTCCTGACAGCCCCAGTGGTGGGACAGGGGTGGGTGAAGCCCCTGTGGGTTCCTCGGTGCTGTGCAGCACTGGGAGCACTGGCGCAGCCCCAGTGAGATATTGACTCAAGGGCTTATCTTTCTTTCCCTCTGGGTTCTTGTGGTTTTGTGCCTGGTCTGTTTGCTCCAGGCTGGAGGCTGTTCCAGATCCCTGGGCTTGGCTCAGAGCCCATGAGGGCACTGGGAACCAGCAGCTCCCTCTGCTCCCTGACCAGTCTGTGCTCCCCCAGTGACACCAGTGGCACAAAGCCCAGCAGCCTCCAGTTCTTCCTGTGCTGGTAACCCCAAAATGCTGTGGGGTGACTCCAGGAATTCCCCTGGTGACTGTGACCTGCTCCCAGCAGTCTGGGCTCCTTCCCACTCCTCCCCTGCCATGGATCCCTCACTGGGCACCAGGACAGGGGAATATCAGCCCCAGCAGTGCAGGGGGTTTGCTTATGAATCTGGATCTTCCTGGGAGGGAAAAATTCTCCTCCTGTGCCCAAATGTTACCAGCCTGACTCGTATCTTGAGCTGGGCTGATCCCGGATATCCCTGGGCATCCTTTTGCACCCAGGACTCTGCTGGTGCTCCTGTCTGGTGGGAAATGGACCCCTGAGTCTCAGTGTTTTGATTTCACGTCTTCATTGAGGAGAACTTCAATTTCTCAGCTATTATCAGAGCTTTTTAAACCATTCACATTTCCTCTGTTCGCAGGGAGAGAGGAAAGGACGGGAGTGGATGTCAGGAGGGAGCAGATGAAGAGGAGCAGCTCCACACCAGGACTCTGCTGTGCTGCCCTGGGAGCCCAGGAGGAGCCGTGTCACTCTGCTGTGCTGGGGACACTGGCACAGCCACTCAGGACACCCCCTGAAGGACGGACACCCCTTTTTGCACTCTCTCCAAACAGTTTGCACTCCCCCTGACCTCTGCTGGCTCAGAGGGCGCAGCAGGAGCAGCCTGGTGGCAGCAGAACCTCCTCCCTCTGTCCTGCCAGGGGCCACAGAGCCAGAGGGGGCAGCTGGCAGCTCTGCCACCCTTCCTGCAGGGTGTGATGGGGCTCACAGCTGCACACACAGCCCCAGGGACAGCTCAGTGCCCGGGCTGGGACCTGCTCTGGGCACTGATGGGAGAGACCAACAACAAAATCCAACAGGATGGAGGGTTCCCTACAGGACATAGGGTTCCCTGTGGACCCACAGAGAACCCACAGCCTCAAAGCACTAAAATGACTTTGGTTTGAAAGGGAGGCACCATTTGTGCCTCAATCCTGTCCTGGATAGGACAGAGAGCTCCCCTCAGTTCCTCAGAACATCCCTCAAAGAGCTGTCACCCTAAGGGATGTCCCCAAGGACACTGGTACAGGTACAGGGGGTGCAGAGCAGGGCCTGTGCCAGGGGTTTGTTCTGTTCTGGGGACACCAGAACAAACTCCTCAGAAGTTCCCTCTCTGGTGCCACCTCTCTGGGACTGTTCCATTAAAGTTGCTGCCTTCCTCCCCAAATCTGTTTGTCCCCTGGCAGGGGTGGGGAGGTGAACAGGAACCTCTGGTTGCAGGAACTCCCTGGAGGGGGTGAGAGCTGGAAGTTGGGGTGGAATTTGTGGGATAAATCAGAGTCAGACCATCAGTGGCAAATATCAGCATCATCAACTCCTCCCTGGCAACACAGAGAGACTCCCTCCAGTGCAAGGGAAAAAAATTCTTATTATAAAATATATTATAAATTTATTAATATAAAAACAATAACTTTAAAGAATCTTTTTAAAATAATCTTTTAAAAATACAGGCA
>VWYN01001409.1:0-19827 GCA_013400075.1 Hippolais icterina
GAAGGCTTCTGGGTGACATAATTGCACCCTGAATTCCAGTATTCAAAGGGAATCCACAAGAAAGATGAAGAGTGACTATTTACAGAAGCATGTGGTGACAGGATGAGGGGCCAGTGGCTTCAAACTGAAGGAGAGTTCAATCAGAATAGATAATACGAATTAATTCTTTCCTGCGAAGGTTCTGAGGCCCTGGCACAGGCTGCCCAAAGGAGCTGTGGCTGCTCCACCCCTGGTAGTGTTCAAGGCCAAGTTGGATGGTGCTCTAAGTGTCGCCCTGATTTTTTCAGCCTTCTGATGTTTTCATAGTTTCTGAATTCTTTCTCACATGAGTGTTGTAAATAGACGTAATGTTCATGTTAATACAAGTATGGTTTTCATCCCTCTCTTGAGGAGGGAACAATTGATGGATCTATAGTTTCACCAATGTGGTTGGAGAGGTGACAACCTTATCCTCCAAACCACAGTCTAAGTGAAAATATTATATAATTAGAGTCAGATAATAAAAGCTAGAAGATTTTGCCCTGTGAACTAGATGGAGCCCGTGTGTTCCTTTCATATCCTATTGCGACACTCTAAGCAGCTCTGAGCAGCCCGGTCTTGTGGAAGGTGTTCTGCCCATGGTAGAGAGGTTGGAATGAGATGACTTCTAAGGCCCCTTTCAACTCAAACCATTCTATGATAAATTTAAAGATGCACCCCGAAGCTTACAGTAATTCTAGTCTAGTGGTGAGTGTGTTAAGTAGATTCCAGAATGCCGAGTGTTCTTGTGTTTTATAAATGTGCACGCTATGGAGATCAATACTATAGGAAAACCTACACAGATAACTTCTAACTGTTCTTATGAGCTTCACACTCAGGCCACTGTCTTTGAGCTAGGTGTGCATTTATGTTTAACAGTGACAAGACATTTCACACAGGTGTTAGAGCAAATCTTGCTCTCCCTTGGAGCATCTGATAACCATGGATAAAGGTGAGTTGAGATATAATTTTCAGTCTGGTCAGTTTTCCCAAGTTTAATTTTTTTATATACTGTTTCACTGAGGCAGAATGTCATTATATCATCATGCATGAAAAAAATAATTTCTTTATCAATGGCAGAATTAAATGGATATTCATGTGGTCAATCAAGTTTTTAAATAGAGGTTGCCCTAGGTAGGCCCTTGCTGTTTTAGGGCACAGGAATGAAGCTGTATGTAAAAGAATCCCGTATTTTAATTGTGAATGATTAAAGCATCATATGTATTTGATACAAGTCTGCAAATGGACTAGTAATGCTTGAGAAAAAAGGCATCACAGCAAAAGTTATTTGTTTCTCCAGATCTAAGATGTGTTATCCTTTGATTTTATTTGTTAGCAAATTGTGCATGACTTACTTGTCTTGCAATAAAAATCCCAATGCTACTTACAGCATCATCCAACTTGGCCTTGAACACTGCCGGGGTGGAGCAGCCACAGCTTCTTTGAGCAGCCTGTGCCAGGGCCTCAGAACCTTCGCAGGAAAGAATTAATTCGTATTATCTATTCTGATTGAACTCTCCTTCAGTTTATATAAACTGTTCAGGAAGAGCACCATCACCAAAGAAGAAAATTGACATTAAGACGTATTTTTCTACTAAAAACATGGCTTATTTGCCAGCACTTGGACTGTGGTAATTGAGTTTCAGACTGACATCTGTTTTGCAACTACTAGATCTAATAGTAGAGAAAATAATGCATTAAAAATTAAAAAAATCTTCTATGCATTGAATCAGTAGGTGTTGTAGAATCCATGGAACAATATATGTTGGGGGGGATCCAGCTAGAAAGAAACTTGATAGAAAAGAACCTGGGGGCCTGATGGACACCATGTTGAAGATGAACCAGCCCTCAGAGGCATAATATCCTAGGCTTATTATAACGAATAATATCCTGTGCATCATCTGGAAGAGCACTGCCAGCAGGGGTAGGGGGCTGATCCTTTCCCTCTCCTCAGGACTGGTGAGGTCACATGTGGAGAGCTGGGTCCAGTGCTGGGCTTCTCACCAGTGCAAGAGACACAAGGATGATTAAGAGACTAGAGCACACACAAATGAGGAAAGGCTGAGAGCTGTATAGAGAAGTCTCAGGAGAGTTTTCCCAGTACATGTAAATATCTACAGAGCAGGTGCAGAGAATGGAGCCAGGCTCTTTTCAGTGGATTCTGAAAATACAAGAATCAATAAGCATGATTTAAAACACAGCAGCTTCCATCTAAGCACAAGGAAACACTTTTTCTCTATGAGAATGCCTGAACAGTGGGACAGGTTGCCCAGGGAGATCATGGAGTCACCACCTCTGAAGATACTATAAAAACACCTAAACATGGTCCTGGACTACTAACATTTTGTGGCTCATCTTAAGCAGGTGAATTGGACAAGATGGTCTCCAAGAGGTCCCTTCCCACCTCAACCATGTCATAATAATGACAATAAAAAGGGAAAACCTAGTGATGCACAATGTAATTGCTCACCATCTGCTGACCCGTGTTTCCAAACACAGATTGCCTGCCCTTCCAGCTCCCCACAGTTTATATATGGGCAGGATGTGCTATGGGGTTGGAATAGCCGTTTGTTAATTTGGGGTCACCTGTCCTAACCATGCTCTGTCCCAGTTTCTTTTGTGCGCCTCCTCACTGGCAGAGCAAAACAAAAACAAAAACAAAAACAAAAACAACCTTTCACATAGGATAAACATAGCTTAGCAAAACCTAAAATATCAGCGCGTTATCACCATTCTCATTCCAAATCCAAAACTTAGAACTGTAAAAGCTTCTGAGAAGAAATTAACTCCAACCTGGATGAATCAAGGACATTTTGCTACTATGGACTTCATGTTGTTTTGTGAAATTAAAACTATCATATAGTCTAATGAAATTATCTGGAAGCAGTGTGTTTACACTGTTTATTTACAATTAGTGATGACAATCATGCTGACAAATAAGGTGAATTTTAAACAGACAAACAGCACCTAGGAAGCACTTGTCTGCCATACCTAAATGTTCCTTTATATCTGCAACTAGCATGTTCGGAAAAACATTTGCATATAGGGAGAAGTCAAACATAAGTAAACTACAGTCAAAGTACCTGATGGAACACCAAGGAGCCATTCTGACTGTTCTGACAAAAGCAAGGTTCAGATTTAACTCCCATATTATTTCCATGTAGCTGGCTTTGAGGAAAGAAAAAAAAAATATGGAACCACTAGACCTAGGACAGAGTTGGTTTTTTTCACTGTTTTATTTAGATTTTTACCCAGATACATTGGTGCTCAGGGTTTGTCCTGAATGATTTACAGAGCTTGAGAAAATCCCATAGTCTTTGTAATGGGCTCCTTGGGCATGTGTTTGACAGGTATAAGAAACTGGCACCTGAACATTCTCTACACTTGACATCATCTCTTAATGGCATCTCTGAAGCTTAGCTGCTTAAATGCCATCTGCTGCAGGAAATATAAAATGCAATAATTTCCGATAACATCTTAAATGAAGCCTTTAGTAATGAAAGTTGACGTACTTCAGTTACTCTTGAATAGTGCATAGCTGTGATAGAACTTCATTTCATAATTTACTCTTACTTCTGTGGGCAACTGTGGCATGTTTCCTTGAGGTACCTCTGTAGCCCAGGGGTGCTCCAGGTTAGGCGGCCCTGAATGGGGTGTGACATCACCCCCTTACGAGCTCTGCGGGTCCCGGTTATCGATGCCTTCGGTGCAGGGACAGATGGAACAGCAGCACGGGTCTGGGGGGTTGAACAGAGGTGTTTATTCAACGCATGGTGGAACCCAAGGCACTTATCTGCCACGTGCAAGTGGCTTTTATTCACACAGAAAGAGGAAGGGGTTGGGGTCAGGTTAACTGCCCAATAACAGCAGAGCTTGATAGGGGAATTAGGGGAAATAACATGGGTAGAATTGGGCAAGGGAAGGATTGCAACACCTGGGTTGGACCAAACACTGAGGAAAAAGCAGGGGTGTGCTGGGTTAAACCATAAAATGAAAATTTGGATAAATATGACTTAAAAAGCACACTGTAACACAACTGATTCCCAAAAAATGATTTAATACCTATTTTCACTGGACAGCCTGAAGTCCAAATTGGCGAAGTCTGTCTTCTATGCCAGCACCTGTCAAGAGTGACTGCCATGACTGACTTGGTTTTAGGCACTGGATTTTATATAACTGCAGCCATTTCTCTATATATCCCTTTGTGCATGATTTTACTTAAAAACCTGGACATTCTATGAAGTCTCTATGAGCATGTTATTCTGAAGGTCCTTGCATAAGACACTTTCCTAGAAATACATTTCCTAATTTTGTGTCAGTTCATAGTCCTGGAATTAACAGCCTGAAACTACCACAAATGGCCCAAGCGAGTTAATGGTATAAAAGTAAAATAACCATAAATTTTGTCCTATCCAACAGAAAAAAAATCACTTAGAGGAAAACCTAGGCATATAATTCAAAATTCATGTTAATTTTACTTGATCTCTGTAAAAATTACTTTAGGCATTTGTTCTTCCTTTTCTCCCAAAATTTACACCTTCAAACTAGGAAATAATACATTGCTGACTTAATCATATATAAAATACAGATGCTTTAATTTCATTACAAGGATTCTTACTTCTTTATTAAATACATTGCTTTGATCTTTGGTCATTAAGTTACTCATTTTATTGCCAAAATTGTGTTTACCCTTTTAAATTATGAACAGTGTAAGAGTGTATCCCAAGTTTGATAATATGGATTTCAGTAACTATTTTTTGAAAACAAGATGAACATCCTGATTAGCCATATTTTTCCATATAACATTGCTTTTATAGTTAGATCTTGTAAATACTTTTGTATTGAGATCTTTTAAAAATACTTTTGTATGATGAGAGAATCTAGGCAATGTAATGATACTAGAGATGTGACTGCATTGTTCAAATTCAGTTCAATTTTTAATTTAATTTGAGCACTTGCTACCAAGTAAGGTGGCAAAAGAACAAAGCTTCCTAGTCCCCAACCAAAATTCTTTATCCACAGAGCAATAACAAGGAAGAATTTAGTGTTTATAGTGTTCACACCTGTAAGAGTCAAGCTAAATGCTATTTTATATAGAAAGAAGTTTCTAAAAACCAGAATGCCATGATTTTGTGGGAAGCCCAACACTGGAATTCTCCTTAGACATGTTGCATAAATAGTTTCCTGCAAAAGATAACTGTATTAATGCCTTACCTTTGAGAAGACAGAAGGTAAATGTCCTGAACGACTTTTATGCTTATATTACACTCTAATCTGACTTCACAGTCGTTATCAAAACAACTTTTACCAATCTTATGTGGTACTTTTATTACAACAACTCTTGTGTCATGGGTGTTTAATTTCATCATTTCCATTAGAAATAGTCAAGCAGGTAGTAGTTTTCTGCTCAGCTTTAAGCAGATATTAGCCTTATGCTCACTTGTCCAAAGTGTTCTTGTATTCTCTTACGGTGTTTCAGATGAAATAACTGTTGACAATGCATTTTTTTTATTTTTTAATTTTTTTGGCACCCAAAGAGCCGAAGTTAGACAAAATATACTATTCAGTGTTCTGGCAAGCAGGACACTTATCCCAGAAAATCTATTTCGTACCATCTCTTCATTTCTCTAGCCTATATTTAAAAGAAAATCAAGTTTATTTAAAAGAAACATGAGCTGTGGATCTGTTGAACGAATGAATGATTTGACTAACCACAGCATCTACATCACTTCTAAGGAATATGGCAAAAATGAAAATGTTACAGGAAGGCTCAGAATCTCTATGGAGATTTGACAGCAACTTAGTTGTTGGCTTCATGATCTAAAGTTGCAAGATGTTACAAGGTTTATTACTTCATACAGAATTGTGTTCTGGGTGGAGAACTGCTTACATTACATTTGCATTCATTTTCCTGTAAGAACAATGTATAGGATTGTTTTCTCTCACCAAACACCTTGTATATATATATATTTTAGTTCCATAAAGAACTATTTTGATGGCTTAGAAAGTAAAAGGTAGGTTCAATGTCAACTTATCTGCCATAAATAGCCTGAAGCTGTAACTGTGTAAAAGTTAAGAAAATATGGTGTATAAACTATCTAATACAAAATTATCTCATTTTTTATTTAGTTTTAGTTGGAGCATGTAAAAGCAAATCAAGAGATGTTCTGCATTCAAATGTAGAAGATGAAAAATAGAATCTGATAATGCAGGTATGATTTATCTGACTACTAATCGTGTAAGCTCACTAAATATGCATAAGCATATATCATACTTCCATTGTAATGTAATTGCTCTTCTTTGCTGTGTTCATACCTGTATTGCTTAAAGAAAGACATAACCTCTGTGCTCTGATGGATAAAGAACAAAACTCTAATGGGTCTGCTGGCTTGTCCTAATATCTGTTGCCTTTGAACACTCAGTTTCACCAGCTTTGATACATAATAGCATCCATGGAAGTATGTGAATATGTGAACGGCCTCTTATCAGAGTACCCAGAGACAGCATCTCTTGATCTACAGGAGAAAGAATATGATACAAGCATGTTTTTCAGGAGCATGCATGTTGCAGTACCTTTATTGACAACATGGAGGCTTTCCTGCCAATTCAGAATACTAAAATTAGTAATTCATTCTAGGTGGAAATGTTTCATGATTTATGATCTCATGTGGATAACTTCATGTGCAGCATCACCGTATCAGTTTAAAAATTTCTAAAATTGTACTAAATCCTGTAATAATTCCTTGAAGCAACATGTGACTGTCAAAATACCTCTAAAGGAGCAATACATCGTTAGTTAAAAAGCACTTGGACATTTTTAATCTAGATGGATACATACATGTCATATTTTTAACTACAGACTCCATTAACATAGCACAACACTGATACAATACTGACTGCTAAAGAACCTCTGAATTGAATTATTATTATTTAATAATAATAATTTATAAACACCTCTCACTTGATATTTAGGAAACAAGCATATTTATGGGTGGCATTTAATAACTGGTGTTTTGTTGATTGCAGGTTAGAAATGAAAAAGCATCATAGAAATTGAAAATTATTTTAATGCTTGTGACTGACATTTTTCATGGTGACTTCTGCGACAAAAAAGATTGCACAAGGTTTTGACAGCTGGTGAGTTTAAAAAAAGGGCAAATAAGTACCACATAGCCACAAAACGCCATCTCAACAACATAAGAATGATAAACGAAGTAATCAGGTTCCTGTGGAAAACACTGAATTAAAAATGTCCTTCAAAATGGCATAAAGTAAGTAAAAACTCCAGTTGTAGGATGGGAAAGAACTTCCCATTTAAGTTGGATGATTTTGTGGGGATAGCCATACAATTTACTCCTTAATGATACACATCAGCATTTGTAACTACACATCGCAGTTTTTTCTTGCTTCATCCATGGAACAGAGCCATGCCTGTTTGAACCTTTTTGAACCAGTCTTCAAAGAGCCTTCAAAGCTTATTTTGTTCTTGCACCAACACAATGTAGAACAAACACTAACAGTACAAGTCAGCAGAGAAAGAGCTGCAGAAGAGAACACCCTTGTTTTTAAGGAACTGATATATGCCTTTGGGAAATTTTGTACACCCCACTGTATTAATTGAATTTTTAAAAATCAGGAAAAGGATTTTATAAGGAAAGCAGAATAGATTTGACTTAGAGCCTTAAGTAACTGTTACTATGACAAATAGCAAGGTACCTTGTATGTCCACTTCTGGAAAATGTTAGCAAAAATATATTACTATTACTATGACTTCCACTTTAACAAGTTTCGACCTCCTGACAGGCACACCTTTTCAAGCAGTCTACTGCTCACCGTCACTGTAAGGTCTTTGGGTAAACATTGATTGTCAATTTATCTTATGTTGACTAGGTCTGAAATATTAAGATAATCATCTTGACCTCTTTTTACAAAACCCATGGGTTTATGTGTTTATTTTTGACCAATCTGATTGCAATGGAAAACAGGTATGTAGTATTTTTTGTTATTATTATCTACAATAATAGAGCAATACAAAGATCATAAAAATGTCACTTAAGAAACTATATAAGGAAGAAAAAGAAAGCAAAAGAAAGGGTAAGAGTAAACTGATACCACCATATGAAGATCCAGTGTGATCCCAAGCAGAAGAGTTCAGTACCTCCCTCTCCACTTCCCCTCTTAAGGAAGCTGCAGGGAATGAAGTTTCCTCTCAGGCTCCTTTACTCTAACTTTCATAAATTCAGATTCCTCAGCCACTCCTCACAGGCCAGCACTTTCATCAGTTAGGATGCTCTTCTCTGAATGCATTCAAGTGCTTTAACATTATCTTTATATTTGATCTGGGGCTAAAATTCAGACTCCAAGGTCTTAGTCCAGATACATAATAGATATTTGAATGGTTTCATTTAGGATTTAGTTGCATGAGATAACTGAATCCACACAAATAGTCTGCTGCTGAAAGTGAGACTCTTCTTCCTACATCCCACTTTCTTGATCTGCTCTTTGCCTTGAGATGACTCAGATTTCTCAGATCATAAATATTCATCTTAACTGGAAACACAGTGATACAATTGGAACAGAAGAAAAAGTAATCTGCCCTGAGAAAGCAAATATTTTTTATGCTAGGATGATAAGTTGAACCTGTTTGCCTAATGATTATGGGATCTGCTGTAAGAAGTAAAATGAACCAATCTTGATGAGTGAAGAAGACAGCACAAATAGAGACAGGAAATGTTGGGAATGGAAAGGAGAATATGTCTGAGTAGTATCTTTCCTATAGTTGAAATCTTGAGGACTACTTTTTCAAATTATATTGTGTTTGAATAGCTGAGAGGGATGAGAAAAGTAATAGTGAAATTTTCAGCCTAAACAACTTGTTAGTGTAAGCTGTATTATATACAATCTTCTAATGAGACTATGAAGATTTAATGTAAGTAAAAATATAGGAAAGGTGTTTCAGGACGAATTCTCAGTTTCCAATGCTATGATCCTTAGTAATATCTATGCATTATTATTTAAGATGTGTATATGTCATTATTTTTTCTATAAGTTCTTTTCCTTTGAAGTCAGTCTGCTTTTATTTCTGCCTGAATTGATGAGAAATAATCACTGCATTGATGTTGGCAGATGGAAAAGGATAAAGATTTCTGAGCTTCTAATTTATGAAAAATAAGAAAGAAATTACTGCTCAGGTTTTTAGTCAAGCACCACATCCCTTACTTTTCTAGGTATAAGAAACCTGCTGTCTTCAGGCTGTTCTGCTTCTCTAGGCTGTTCTCTGTTTCTCCCTGTCTCATGAATCCTGCCCAACATTATTAATTTTGAAATTAGAAAATCAAGTTTCCTGAACAGGACAAGACCATTTGCTCAATTTTCTTACCAGACACTGCTCATGGGGACTTGGCTTTTTCTGTGAGGACAAGGGTGTTTAAACCAGATTACTTGCTAACAGTACTGTTTCCAAATGGCTCTGTGCAAACCACATTTATCATGTCATGCTGCAACATTCTAGTTTGGTTTAAAAAAATCCAAACAGATCCATAAATGAAGATCAATTAGGGCAGAGCTAACCCTTTGCAAAATACAGTAGCTGGGTATATTATTGCAGTTTCTGAAGTGAAGGAAAGTATATTAAGAGATTAACCAGGAGTTCTAGTAAAAATATAACACATTAAAATATTTATTTCAGAAATTTAAGTTAATTCAACTTTAAAAACCTTCAAACACATTGCAAAGGGGAAAAAAAAAGCAAATTAGTTCCTTCTGTAAGATGGAAAATCTTTTTCTTCTTAAAAGTTAAGAAATAGATTGTAGCATTTCTTGGAATTGTTCTGTCCAGCCATTTCTATAGATTTATAGATATCCTTTAAATGGCATTGGATGTTTCCTTCCTGATCTTCTCTTTCATTTCAGTGAGAATGCCTTGAAATTTTCCTGATTCAGCAATAATCCTAGAATTTGGATTAGAAGATTGAAAAGCACAATAAATATTTGCATGCACTCTACAGTACTCAAGAAACAAATCTGACCTACAGTGAAGAGCAGCAGCAACTATTAGGTGAATTACTGTTAGTTGATAATTCCAAGACTTTCAAATCAACAGAAAAAGTCTGACCTCCACTCCACTGATGGGGTGTATAGATACGCCCTTCCTACTTTCCAAAAATAAGCCTAATAATGAGAGAAACTCTCTATAGCTGTTTATTTCTATTGATAAATAGGTATGAGTTTTGGCTTAGCCATCTATTGTATGTTTAGTGAAAAGTGTTCAAGACCTAATTCTCCATTCTGGGCCAAATTACATAGGCAATTTCTTTTTATATTTTCCTTTCCCAAATTTTATTCCACACAAAATTGTTCCTAAATCAATTTCAATAAATTTTGAGTGTGTTTCACAAGATATGATCTCAATTATTTCTCTGTCTATATCAAAGAATGCAATCGTACTCAGCAAGATGACACATTTTCTACGCTGGCTCTACCTGTTGATTGTAGTCTTACCTTCTTGCCTTCCAGGGAAAATTTGAGTAAAAGAAAGAAAAATTATTCTTCATTTGTATTCCAAAAAGCAAGATAGGGAATAGGTTTCTTTGTTGGCTTCATCTGATCTACAACTGTCAAAAACCCTGTTTGCAAGAAAAGTGGCATTTGCTTGATTCTAATTCATGCTCCTGCATCTATACTCAGCTTTGACAGCTTAGAAAAATTGAAAATTAAAGGCCAGTGGGTATAATGTCAAGATACACCTGTTTAAATATGGCTGTACTACAACTTGGAATAATAAGGGACTGTAATAGTGGTCAGTACAGAACAGGAAAAAAAAACCAACCTGCCTTCAAATATAAACAAAGACAGAAACAAAGGGGGTTTTTACAACGATAATGGAAAATTATTTCCTTTGTATGAATGTGCTGGGTTTGCACTGATTGAAGAAAAGCTGTGACAAAACCAATCAGTGACTAGCTGTGAATATTGCCAACTTGTGGAACCAATTAAAGAGCTGGATACGCCTCTTTCCCTCTACAGATTAAAAATCGGGAAAAATCCCGGGAAGCCCTCTTTCCTTACAGCTTTGGAAGAGGTGAAAAGCACACCTGACTCCCTCCTTACTGCGGGGCCAGGCCAGGCGGGCCCTGCCGAGGGGTCAGGCCCCTTCCCAGTCCGGGGCCAGGCCGTACCTGGCAGCCAGGCAGGGGGAGGGGAGGAGAGAAGGCTCCATCCTGGCCAGATTGGGCACTCAGCACCTGTTAACATCTTGTCGCTAAGTGCCCCCCCATCGCAGCCCGCAAGGCCTAGCAGGGCTGGGCCAGGTCCCAACCGGCTGCTGGGCACAGGAATGGGGGGAACCCCAACCAAGGGCATGCTGCTGGTGAGATCTTAGCTGCTTCCCCCCTGCACAGCACGGCTTCCAAAGAATTGTCTACTGTAAACAGTTCCAGCCGCTGCTACCAAGGCACCTTGCTGAGGGAGTGGCTCCAGTCGCACAAGAGATCATGCAGCTTGAGACCAGGGGCAGCTCTGCACTGCCTGGCAGGAACTATCCCTCTGCAAGCCCAAACAAGAATATTAACTCTTTCCTTGCACAGATGAAACTTGCAAAGCACTAATCCTCTCTTGAGTGAGAGAAAGTGAAAACACGTAGAGAGACAATATGAAAACATTAAGGTCAGTGAAGGATGAATCACATCATAGATAGGAAGAGAATGAGAAGATGCCTTGGTTTTAGGCTGAAATTATTTTGTAAAGCCATGGTGATGGACTGTGAAATACTAGAATGGCCCTTTAATTCGTAGAAGACTGTACTGGGGAGATGAGAGTGTTCAAATTGCAGATATGAGCAAAGGTACTTGTGTTAAAGCAAATTAATGTTGAAGTAGCTGTGATCTTAAGGAGAGCTTGGACAAAAAGAGAGATGAGATGTAGATGCAGCTCTGCCCCCAGGAAGAGAAGACCTCTGTTCCTAGAGATAAAGATTATCTCAGAGAGAAAGATGAAGAGAACCTTTACTTTTAAACTGTTCATCTTTAAAATGGTACCCTATAAGTTTACCTGGCCCATAATGCAGCTGTGGGAAGGCTGCGTGATATGGGAGGGATTTCACAAATGCAGATTCCTGGGCAGCTGCTTTTTGTGAGAACTGAAGTCATAAGAGAACTGTTTTTCCTGTGGAGGTTTCCATGGCATGGAAAAAGAGACTTCCCTCTCTAAAAGAACTGATGAAAGACTTTTTCAGAGGTGGTNCTACAGAATTTAATTTCAATCTAGAGATACTTCTTCATGGTCCTTTGAATCCACAATATTTTTTAACCAGCTAAGGTTGCTGAGTGTTGCATTTCTTTGTCAGGATTATTTGGCTGCTAAATCAAACTGGTGATTTTTAAGAGTCAAATTAGGAGAATGTCTGCATGGTAAGCAGCTTCATTTTGTCTACAGTTTCAGCTATTGCTATGCAAACTAAAAGGAAATGTCTAGAAAAAAAAGCCCAGGTACATTTGTTAAGAGATTATTTCTATACTGTACCTAATCTGAGCATTTTTTGCCTCTTTCAAGGATACATGTCTGAGTGAAAGTGTAAAGACTTTACTTTGTAATTCAAGTCTGATCTTTGGACAGGTGCTGTGAATTGATTACATCACAGCCAATTTATTTGTGCATCAACTCATAAGAATTAAATTCCAGTACTTGTGATTTTTTAGAGAGTATTCAACCTTAATTGCCAAAGTCTGAAGCTGCCTGTATTCAGGTATTGTGTACTATTTACTATATTCTTTTTTCTTATTTAATGAAAATTTACAGAGACTGTGTAGTCTTTCTCCAAAAGAACTGGATTCAAAAGTCTATGTATTACCTGGGAAATCAGACATAAAATGCCAAAATATTCCGGTTACATATACTTTACAGCATTCCAAAATGGTATTATTCTAACTATTCTATATTATTGACAAGAGTTATTTTTAATGTTTTTAACATTACAATAAGCATTTTAAAATGTTTTGTGGAATATTTGGCCCAAATTGTGGTTCTTCTTCTGAATAATTTTTCCTTACTTCTTAACATGTTGAGATACAAAGTGAACATCTTTATATTTTACTTAATAGTTTATTCTAATTTCTGACATTTACTCAAGCAGACTTCTTTTTGAGGCAAAGAAAACCAAGTGATAATAGTGGCTTTTGATTTACAGTGAGAATCATTCATCAGCTGGGAACTGTAACTTAAGGTACAACTTAACTATAACATCACAATAACTTAAACTTCTACTGCAAGAGATTTGTGTGTAGTGAGAATAGAAGAAACCCTCTGTCCTTTCATATGTAGAAGAAAAGAAATACAGCTACCAGAAAAACTTGATCTACTTTACAAAATATAATTTGTGGGAAGAGCATTATGTTAAGTACCATTTTCACAGATTTCACAGAATATTAAGACAGTGAATTTATAAACAATGAAAGCAGGAAAAAAGCTACTTGTTTTGCTAATTAATTAGTTTGCTAAGTAATTAGTTCAATTAGATTAACACTGTGACCTGACTCTTGTCTTCATAGAAATAAGTGAACAATTAGAAATAATCAGATACTGAGACATATAGTATCTAGTTTTACATACTTGAATTTTTTAGAATATAAGCTGTAGAAATCCATATGTTTAAACCCTCTACTCTTCCAACTTCCTTGTATGTAAGAAAATTCTCCTTTTGTTCTCCCTGATGAGCCCCCTGGTTATCTACTTACTAATATTAAACTTCAAGAACATGTTGTAGCATACATTGATTCTAGCTACTGGATCAAATTATTTTTTCCAAGAGCATGGGGGATCAAGGACTTCTGTTATTGATATATAGGTTATATTAATGGGAACAAAGCACCATGTGTGTGAAAGGGCAAATGTAAATGATGAGTTAGGTGTGAATTATATGAGACAGCCTTTGGCTTTGTTGCCCTGCCTTGACAATTCACTTGCTAGGGGCATAATTTAACCAAATTAGAGCCTTCTGTCAAGTCTCTGTAGGGGTCCTACTTGTCTTTCACAACATAAAACATCAACCTAAAAGGGAATTTAAGCACAAATAATTTTTACGACTGCAAGTATTTTCTGTGATGTGAGTTTCAGACTAGGGGAATCTAGGCACACTGCATTTTTCAAGGTATGCGTTAGCTGAAATGAAAATACACAGATAAAAGGGGAGATTTTGAAGGTGGATTTTTATCTTTCACTTGCATTTCCTCAAGGACACATTCTTAATGCAGGTTTGCTTTATACTCATAGTAAAAAGAAGTGCTATAAAACGTCCACAATGAATCACTGGTCACTCTGTTTCTGAAACAATTGCATTATTTGGCACATTCAGTGAGATATTCTTTACATGACATGATAGTGGAGATATATCTGGTTTGGAGTATCTCCTAGAGAAAAAACCCACATAAAGTGTTATTTCAGTCATCACAAGTTCAAACAGACAAGCAGATCAAAACTAATCTATTTAACTCATCACTTGTAATAATTAAGTACTTTAATATAAAAGGATTAAGTCCTGTTTCAACTAAAATAAACAAGAAATGGGTTTAGAATATCTTTCTTTGCCCCTCGAATTTTTGGGATTTTATGTATATATTCCTCATCTAACTTAGTTATGTTGCTAAATATTTTGAAGCATAAATATTTTCAAGTTAAAAAGAATGAAGAAATACTAAGTTTTATATAATTAAACTAAAGTAAAAGGAGTATAGCAGTTCAGAAAATAAAAGATTTTACCAGATAATCCCAGAGAGATCAACCTTAGAGCTTAAAAAAAACCTCAGCAAAAACATTCCCTAAACAGTCTTGATTTTTTTTTTCTTTTTTAGTATTCTAAAAAAAAGAACCTGACTAATGATTTGGGCAAGTGTTCAAATATGACCTTGATTTTTCTTTTCTATTAAGTAAAAAAAGAAAAACAAAAACTCCAGAATAAAACCCAAAACAAAAACCCACCAATAAAATGCCTTAGCAATATATCTCTTCCTCAAAGCTGGAAACACAAGATTGCTTGTTTCTTTTTTCATGTCTTTCAAAAGCCTGGTTTAAAGTATGAACTTGGGAGAGCCTAAATGACATATTCAATTGTTCATTAGTAAAGTCAGATAAATACAGTCTGCAATAGATTTTTTTCAAACTTTTAGTTCTTTGGGTGGGGAGTAGAGGTGAGATTTACAATACAAAATTATTTAATGCTTCTCATTTGTCAAAACATAGAGTACATGCTTTTACCTAGTCTGATACCTGTTTTTTGTCAACTTTGTAACTACAGCCAGCTGCATTCTGTATTGTATCTTTAGTGTATGGATTTTTTTGATGGGACAGTGTTGGGTAGGTCTGAAAAGCATTTGAAAGGCATTACTAACTTCTAGATTTGATTCATGTATATTACTTGCAACAGTGGTAGTAAAGATCTGGAGATCATAGAGTAGTGAAAATGTGCCTTCAGATTAATGTAAAACATTGCTATCTGCAAGTGAAATGCACACTGAAAACTTTGGATCTGGGTGTGAATTGTGATCCACTAGTTCTCAGAGTTTGGGGAATGGCATTGAATGGACTTATGGCATGGAATATTATGAAAATTGTTTTGGTATAACATAGATTCTAGTAATAGGTCAAATTCATCTACAAGTCTTTTAAGTTAAGTCTCTGACACGTAGGGTCACAATTTAGTGGTGATTTTGCAGTGTTGGGTTTACAGTTGAACTCGATGATCCTAAAGGTCTTTCCAACCTAAAAGATTCTATGATTCTATGATTACACATATATTGAACACTTCCAATAAAGTGAAGAAATTTTCCTAATATCCATTCTAAACCTCCCTGAAACAACTTGAAGCCATGTTCTATTGCTTGTTACTTTTGAGAAGAAACTGATTCCCATGTACCTACAACATCCTTTCAGGGAGTTTTAGAGAGTGGCACAGTTCCCCCTGAGCCTCCTTTTCTCCAAGCTGAACACCCCCAGCTCCCTCAGCTGCTCTTCATCAGACTTGTGCTCCAAACCCTTCTCCATCTCCTTTTCCTTCTTCTGGACTCACTCAGGCACCTCAGTGTCTTTGTGGTTGTGAGGGGCCCAAAACTGAACAGAGGATTTGAGGTGTGACTTCACCAGTGCTGAGACCAAGGGACAGTGACTGCCCTGGTCTTGCTGGCCATACTACTGTTGACCAAATGGTGCCCCAGGGCACAGGTGGCTGATGTTCAGCTGCTGTCAACCAGCACCCCACATCCTTTCCCCAGGCAGCTTTCCAGCCATTCTTTCCCCACCCTGTAGTGCTGCAGGGGGTTGTTGTGATTAAATTGCAGGACTTACCACTTGACCTTGTTGAACTCCATCCAACTGGCCTCAGGCCATCAGTCCAGCCTGTCCAGTTCCCTTTGCAGACCCTTCCTTCCCTCCATCAGATCAACACTCCTACTCAACCTGGTGTCATCTGGAAACTAAATAAGGGGCTCACTCAATACCCTTACTGAGATAATCAATAAACATATTAACCAGACCTGTTCCTAATAGTGAGCCCTGGGGAACACCACTTGTGACTGGCTGCCAGCTGGATGTAAGTCAAATCACCAGTACTCTCTGAGAATAGCCCTTGTCTCTCCCTTCTCTAGAGTTTCAAGACATCCACTGCTGCAGTCCAGATGTACAAAACATCCCATTACGGTTCCATGATGGCAACTGTCAAAGTTTGCCTTTTGTACAATGGCTCCTCCTGTTTGTGGCCTATGCTGTCTTTGCTGGTGTTGACACACTTCAGCTGGGCTATTGATCTAGCCGCCTCTTTTTGGATGGGCAGCCACTCAGGCACTTCCACAGTTCTTAATATATAAATAACCCTTGTGTCTGCTAGATCTCCATTCCATATATCCACTGAGAGGTCAGACCAAAAGATCTCAGTAACACACCCCCTCAGGTACTGGTCTAGCTGTACAGATTTATCTGTAGTGAGCCTCATTTTATACCCTTCTCCCTTCCAATCTAGTTTAAAGCTCTTTCCATGACCTGTTTATCACAGGCCTTTCAGCAGTAAAAAAGACACAAAGATCACTGGATTCTTCGGTCAGTGTCGGCTAACACAGTTCTGTTATATAGAGCGGAACCTAGATGTAGCAGGATGTTCCCCTACCAGAGGACAGCTTATGTTTTGCCTATCAGTAGCTCAGGCCATCTTCCCCGATGTGAATTTGCTAACTGGTGAACTAACTCAATCAGGATAGCTTGTCTTGTAGTGAGTTATTTTTGCAAGCGACATTCCCAGCTGACAGTAAACATCTTGCCTTGCAAACAAGATTGTAGGAAGATAAGCTCGAATTTCTGACTGGCAGACACTTCACTTTAAAAACTATAAAAACTACACCAAACTTTCACCAAGCAGAAGACTTCTGCATATTCCCTGGAAATATGTGGGTCATGGAATATGTCAAAGTCAGGACACTGCTTAGTGGTTACCCTCTTGAGGGCTGAGTGAAGGGCTCTGTGTATCCCATCATCAATTCAGTGGAAGTTACATTGACTCCCCATCTGTTTCTCTGCTAGCTATAACATGGGCACCTTCATGTCGTGCATTGTTTGGTGTAATGTACTAGTAGTTCTTTTGTTTTATCCTGCGTAATAAGTAACTCTGTTTAAGGCCTTTTTGTCTGATAATATCCTGTCTATTCAATAAATAACTCATTTTATAATATAACCTGATCTGTCATTCTTGAGAATTCATGAGCCAGAGCAATTTAGGTGCATGTCACCTGAGTAGAGCTGCTGCCAAAAATCAGAGCCTAAGGCACGGCTTGTCTAAAGCTCCCACTTGGTCCACAACATTCTTGGCATAGTCAGCAGGATACTGTTCTCTGACCCAAAGTGCCTTTGACAATTCATACCATTATTGGCATAGTCAAAGGCAGGATGGGAAATGACTTAGAAAAACAGACCAAAGGCTTAGCAGATTACCTACAGGGGCACAGTGTTCATATGTAAACTGATGACCCTTGGCTAGTTGCTAACTGGTTTGACTGGGGAATAATACAAGAGAAAATAAATAAAAAGTGGGATTTGCTGAAAGATAAAACAGGAGGAAATACAATTTGTCATGCACTTACACTGGGGTAAAAATCTACTTGCCAATGGAGGCAACAGATGATAAAATAATGAATTGAAACAACAGGTAAAAGGATCCAAGAAAAAAACAAAAGCCTTGCAAGAAAAATTGAAATTAACATTATTTAAAAACCCCAAATGTTTGGATATTAAACAAATTCCAAAGTTAATATCAACACCTGCAGACGGGGATGGTGATATTTGTAACAGGTCTGATGAAATTAAGTGATGAAAATGTTGAACTGGATGTTCATGAAAGCACAGAACCCTCACCTCTGAAAAAGGAAGAAATTCCACAATTTAAAATGAAACCCATGAGCAAGACTGAATTTTCTGAAGAACTTGAAGGAGGTCAGAGTAGTAATGGGTTCGCCCCATCCATAACATTATTGGCACAGTCATTGCAGGATACTCTTCCCTGGCCAGATGTGCCTTTGACTACACATAAAACCAGAGTGCAGAAAACACCAAATTCTGAAAATGCAGAGTACTATGCGTGTATATGTACTTGCAGATTATATGTATTTATCTTCTTGTGTGGTTGAACTTGGCAATGAGTTTTCATTTCAGCTGAAACTTAATAACTGCAGAATCTGTTTATATGCATCTGAAAAGTGAGAATAACTAGTTTAATCCTATTCTTTGGCAGGTTTTGGTTTGGTTTTTTTTTCCTTTGGTAAAGTGAAAAGTGTCATTCATTTTTAGTTATCATGGTTAGCAGCACACTAACTGCACAACTTCACTTAAAGGCTACCAATTGTTCCACAATTTGGCTTTTTTAAATGAATCAAGGATTGTGACTTTTAAAATAACATATAATTGATGACTCGTCCAGTCATCCAAAGGGGTTGTTGAAAAACCTTTCTCACTGCTCACTATACTTATGGGAAATACATATTCATGAAAGAACATGATTTGTTGATAATAAATTAATTTCTCCCATCTAGTATGAGAAATTGAAGAATCATTGTCAACATTTTTTTCCTGAACTCATTGGTATGTTGCAACTTAGGAAGTTTACCCTCATGCAGAGACCTACATGGGCTCTTAGAAATAGACTGTTTTCCTAGAAAATGCACAAATACTGAAGACATTTCATCAGAATGATACTCTTATAATTGTAAGTCATAAAATCATTAGGGAAAACGTAAATGGTTCTTCTGCATTCAGCATTTTCATGATGCTTGTAACTATCCATGGTCACCATGGATAAAATTTAAAAAATAAAATAAAAAAACCATTAATTGATTTTCAGATTAATTTCTTCAGTTACACGCTGTCTTTATTGCACTGATTATTTGGCTTTAGCAGTCTGATTTCCCCAAGTCATAAAATATTAAAATGAACAGAAGTGTTAGCAGAGTTTGAGAACAGAAGTGATAGCAAAACAATTCAGTACCTTTCAAAATTGTTTGGAGTAGGAGCAACTTCTATGAGAGCTGGGATAAAACACCAGTCTTTTGTTTTAGTGACAGAGGTTATTTTATGGTAGGTCTGTAGTAGCATGTCTTGGAACAGAACACCTTAGTATCTATATGAAGATTAACAAGCAAAATATCCTTGCCTAGCAAAATTGTATTTGCCCACATGAAATAACTACCTTTTTTCCCCGAGATTTTAAATTACACTAAAATGATATCCTCCCACCCTGACTTCTTCAGTCTTTTGCTCAAGCGCTCTATATTTAGTTAAATGTAA
>VWYN01001409.1:24877-43587 GCA_013400075.1 Hippolais icterina
AAGTGAGCTTATCCCAAGCTAAAAATTAAAGATTCTGTAGAAGGAAATCTGGACCACTTCCTCACCGCTGAAGAAGGAAATCTGGACTTCACCATCATGGATTTATGGTCCTGAGAACCTCATCACTGCAGATGTTTGTTTCTGAACAAGGGAAACTAAAGATCACTTCACTGTTTTACAACTCTGAGGTACAGAAATTCAAAGTCACTAGTAGAAATCTATCACAATGGGGTATAGAAATTGGATTTCAAAAATAGAATTAGGAGGAAACTAGAAAAAAAAAAAAAAAAAGCTGAGAAATGCTTATGAAGTTTCTCAGTAAATACCAGCAGAAATCAGCAGTTGGTGTGCAGTTGGAGGGGAAACCCCCACTGTACCCAGTGCTGCTTTGCTCACACTTTACCATTTTGTATTAATGAATTAATAAATTGATTGCTGCTTGATATATTGGCCGAGTCAAGCTCTTTATTTCATTTTATATCTGTTTATTGATCTATTGAAAACATCAGTGCTATTCTGTTTATTGTCTGTAGACCAGACTTACTAATGTCAGGAATATTTGAATGAAGTCCTGTGAATTCAGCAATCAACATTTCTAAGTATTTCTACATCTATTAATGCATTCCGTATATTTTTTTCTGTTATTTTCTGCTCTTAATATTTAAAAATCATATTTCTATTTGTTGTAGGTTAGGATTTGTTCCTTCTTTTCCCCACTCTCTTAGAGAACTTTTCTCAAATTTTTTCCTAAAAGACTGGAACAATGGATACTTAAAAGACACAAAGGATGTGGCAAAGACTGGGGGAAGAGTGCAGCCTCTTAGCTGGGAGGCTTCCTCTTGGGACCTGCAGGGATACTGTGAGATTTGGCTGGGGGGCCAGGCTGGCTGGGCTCAGCTCCTCACTCTCTCAGGGCTGGAGGGGAATTTTTGGTTTGCTACCATGGAGAGAATTCACTGCCACCGTGGAGTCCAGTCCTTTACTGCTTCTCCTGCCGTGGGTAAGCCTTTGCTCGTAAGAGCAGCTTGTTGAACTGGGAGCTTTTCAACATTTGACCTAATGGGAAAGGCCCCTCACCATCTACTAGGTGCCTCCGGTGACTCCGACCTCCAACCACCCCCACAGGGAATGTCTCTGGGCTGCCGCTGCCCAGCCCCTCTGTCTTCTGCTGCTGCATAGGGCTTTTTTCTTTTTATTACACTTTTACCCTATGTCCTGTGCCTGCCCAGACACTCCATAGCTCCTAGCACATCTCTGAAGTTTATTTTGCTACAATTTGTTTGCCACCCCAGGTGTGTCAGCCTCTGCCATTCCAGCCACTGCTCCAAGTCCCGTGCCACAGCCCACCTCCCTGTCCGTAGAGGCACCGGGATCGGCTGCTCCTGGGGGGTTGCAAAGAAACCCCACTTGCCTCTCTGCTGCTGACTGAGCTGCCATTACCACCTGAGCGAGAGCGCTGAAACTCGCGCCACAGCGCCCCCTGCAGCCGCGGGGGAATCACCGCACCCGCCCTGCCCGCCGGGAGCCACCAGCGCCCCTGCTGGCCATGACCGGAACTGCAGCAAGGGGAAAGCCCAAGAAGGCCAGAACTTTGGTTTCTGTTTTTTTCTCTTTGTTGTTGCTGCTCGTTTGCCCTGTTATACATATATACACACATCATATATATATATGTATATTCTAGTAATGAACTGTTATTCCTTTTCCCTTATCTTTGTGTGGCATCTCCATAATTTCCAAGTTTTAATAATTTAGAGGGAATGGGGCCATATTTTTCATTGCAAGGGAGGTTTCTGCCTTCCTATTGCTAATCAAATTTTCATATCACTGTAATACAAAATTTATATTTTCTGAATGGATTTTTTAAAGAACTTGTTCCTCTGAATCTGAAGGCAATGAAAATTTTAATATTAAGGGTAAAAAATATTTTGCTTTATGCACTGGAAAACATGAGCTTTGCAGCACAGCTTACTGCTATTCAGTAAGAGCTATTCAATGACTGACTTTATAATAACTGACATACAAGAGCTTAGATAAAAATTGCTACACATTATCAGTGATAATTTGAAAAACATATGTGCTCCCAGTAGTGTTCCAAGTACTAATTGCAATGAAGTAAAAAAGTGACAGTGATTATTATTTTCTGGGACGTTAAAACCCCCACCATCTCTCATAGTATCAATGAGTCAGATATTCCAGGGAGTAGGCTTATTATTTTGAACGTTGCAATTGCAATAAAATTTTGAAAAAAGAAATTGCAATGGAATTTTTCTTTTAAATGTCTATGTGAACATTCTGGGGAGAGTTCAGCAGATTGCCACAAGAATGATTAGAGTCTAGAGCATGTCACTTTAGGAAAGCATGAAAAATGGGAATAACCTGGAAAAGAGAAGACTCAAGGGGATCTTATTAATGTATATGAGTATCTGGAAGGAGGGTGTAAAGAAGAGGGAGCCAGGCTCATTCCTGAGTGCCTACTGAAAGGACTAGGGACAGTGGGTTTCCTGGTTTCACCTAGAATGTTTTTTTTCCTAGTAGATAATACAGTGGTACATTTTGAATTTAATATGAGAATCATGTTGATAACACACTGATGTTTTAGTTCCTGCCAGCTAATGCTTACCCTAAACCAAGGACTTTTCAGTTTCCCAAGTAGCCAGTGAAGTTCTGCACAAAAGGCCAGGTGCAAACACATCCAGGACAGCTGACCTGAACAGACCAAAACGATATTCCACACCACAGAACATCAAGCCCACTATATAAACTAGGGACAGCTGCCTGGGAAGGGCTGGGCACTCTATATAGACTGAATGAGCAGCTGTCAGAGGATAGTAGGCAGCTGTACTGTGCACCACTTTTCTTGGGGTTTATTCCTTTCTCTATTCTGTTTTACATCACCATGTTATTTCTATCATTGCAATAATTATTATTTAATTTAGTTCAATTACTAAATTATTCTCATCTCAATCCATTAATGTTACTCTTTTTTTTCTGATTCTCTTCCCCACCCCACTGGGTGTCGAATTGAGTGAAAAGCTGCCCTGTACTTAATTGCCAGCTGGGGTTAAACCATGGCAGACACAAACTGGAATACAGCAGGTTTCATCTGAACTTCAGGAAACACTGTGAGAAAACACTAAACATCCCATAGGTCCCTTCCTACCCTACCTATTTTGTGATTTTGTGAGATGCTAATTTTTTAAAACTTACGTAAATTCAAATGGAATTTTTACAGGGTATGTCTTTGTGGCTCTGTAGGAAAGGAGACAGCAACAGTTCAATGTTTTAATTTTCTGAACAAATTTTCTGTTACTCTTCAAAAATTTTCTTTTGGCTTAGATTCTTGAGAGTAACTCATATTTCCTCATGACCATGTTAGGGTCTGGAATTGGTTTTGTTATTTATTTGCCCCCCATTTCTAGGATGAGGGGTCTTTACTGCCTGCTTGTACTATCTGCACAAACATGCACAGAAGCAGATGAACAAGAATAATGGAAATCTTAGATGTACAAAACTTAAGAAAATTACATTTAGAACTGATAATTCCTTAATGAAATTAAAGGGGGAAAAAAAAGAAAAAAATCCTTTTTTTCATCAGGTATTAAGAATTTATTTGCCTTTTGGTCTTAAAAGTATTTAACTTCACAGTATAAATTGATATATATATATTTAGGACAGAACTGAAGGTATGCTTGCTCTTGTTGCACTTGAGTCATAACCTGGTCTTTACCATCATATCTGTCAAACCTGGGAACAGCCAAAGGTGCCTCTGTGGCTTGATTTTTATTTATCTTCATTCTCAGTTGAAAACTGAGAATTCAGACAAAAAAATTGTGTCTGAACTGTAGGAAAGTCTAAGTGTTAGTGTTATAAAAGGTCATGGTTTGGAAAGGAGAATCATTTAATCTAAAGCCTAGTTCGTATACCTTAATTATTATAATATTTGAATCATCATTTCGAGTAAGTAAGTATACTTCAGAGGGTAAGTGAACCATTTTAATCAATTATATACTTTGTGTGTTCAAAGGCCAGAGGATGTTGTTTGAAGGTAATTTAAAGAAATTGTAGAAACATAAAAATATGTTTGGAAACCTATTTTCACTTCTCATGACTGTAGTACTTCAAGGTCCATGTTTTTCATGTAGTGTTCCCTATGCAAAACATTTCTGTTTCAGTGCAATGGGGTGCAATTTCAATTAAAGACTTGCCCATGTGTTTGTTTTCCTTCCCAAACAGATGAAGCATGAAGCTGCTTTAACTAATACCATTCAGCTGCAGAGAAGCAGATTATATTTTAGATAAGGCCACTGTAATAGTTTTGCTAGGAGAGTGAATCAGATAATTTTTGAGTGAAAACTGTGTTGTGTGCGCAGTTGTGTTGTATGAGGGAGAATTCTGTTAGTTTTGAGAGGGAAGGTTTTGGTTGTGAGGAGACTACAGGGGTGTCTTCTGTGAAAAGATACCAGAAGCTTCTTCTGTCTCTCTTGAAGCCACTGCCAGCCAGCTCCAAGAGGGACCTGACACTGGCCAAGGCTGAGCTTATCAACAACAGTGGTAGCAAAATTACAACAAATTTAAGAAGGAAGAAATATTGCTGTGAAACAGAAGATGTGAGAGGACAAATGAGAATATGGGAGAGAAACAGCCCTGCTGACATCAATTGTCAGTGGAGAAGGAGGGGGAGAAAGTGCTCCAGGTGCAGGAGTTGAGATTCCACTACAGACTATTGGTGAAGCTCTGCCCCTGCAGCCTGTGGATGAGCTCTCAGTGGAGCAGCTCACAGTGGACCCTGTGGAGGATATCTGAGAAGAAGGCTGAGAGTTTGTGGGCAGCCCATGCTGAAAAAATCTATGAAGAATTTCGTCTGTNACAGACTATTGGGGAAGCTCTGCCCCTGCAGCCTGTGGATGAGCTCTCAGTGGAGCAGCTCACAGTGGACCCTGTGGAGGATATCTGAGAAGAAGGCTGAGAGTTTGTGGGCAGCCCATGCTGAAAAAATCTATGAAGAATTTCGTCTGTGTGAGGGACCTCACACTAGAGCAGGGAAAGAGTATAATGAGACAGGAGTGGCAGAAAAAACCTGAGATGCACTGACTGCAGTGCCCATTTCCATGACCCTGCACAGCTGAGGGGAGGAGGTAGAGAAATCTGGTAGTAAATTTAAGCCTCAGAAGGACAGAGGGTTGAAAGGAAGGTGTTTTTAAGATTTGTGTTTATTTTCTCACTATCCTAATCTGACTCAGTTTGTAATAAATTCAACTAATTTCCCGAAGTCGAGTTTGTTTTGTCCATGACAGGTGTCTCCCTGTCCTTATCCTGACCCATAAGGCTTTTATTACATGCCTTCCCCTTATGTCCAGTTGAGGAGGAGAGTGAGCAACTTGGTTGGCATCTGGTGTTTGTATGGGGTCAACCCACCACAGGAATAAAGAACCTACTCCTTCTAAATCAAAGAAACGTGTAAAGATGTGCTGCCATCTGTTCCATGATGGATTTTTTTCAGTTCAAATTGTAATGTTTTTTATGAGTATAACTAGAGAAAAGCCTCAGTCAATAGAAAATAGTAAATATCTGAAGTAGTAATCTAGGACAGTGACAAGCTGTAGGAAAATGCAACCTTTTGCTTGAGTAGTGTGCTACTTCATTATGTCTAAGAACAACCTGTAACCTTACTGAGCTGAGTGAATATTTTGCTTCACCTGTACTTAGCAGAAATACTGATGTGATTCAGGTGATCTGAATTAAACTACTTTTGACTGAAGAAATAATAAGCCTGAGTACTAGTTGGTGTGCACCTATCTATTCTGACTTACATGACATTCCAAATGCTAAAGCATTTTTAAGAAGAGCCAGTGAATGGTAATTTTCCTTCAAGAGCAAGAGCTAAAATTTTGGTCTGTACCTGTGCATACTTGCGAATGTAGCCAGGATTGTGCAACTTAAACAACAGACCTATTGTTTAAACTTCCCCTGTGTGAATTAGCAAATAGTTACTGAAACAGAAAATCAGGAAAATTCAAAAGCAGGAGGATATGGTTGTTGAAATTCTGTTGCATGTAGACTTGCAAGCGTAAAGTACTGAGCCTAGACAGGAGAAAAAAGAAATTAACTTAAAAAATCTCCCTCCCATTCACAGAGGAAAACCAGTAATTTTTTGTGACAGCTTCAGCTGGTCTGTAGGGTGCACAGATAATTTAACCATAACAGACACCAATTTGACCAGCTTAGCTTGTTAGAGAATAGAAGTGAGCAAGTCTCCGAGTATGTTAATGATAGGTCAGATTCAAACTCAAACAGGGGACCCCAGCCAATCCCTTTGAACTATGAATACACTCATATCATTGGCCAGTGAGCTGGGTGGAGTTAGGACCCTTAACCAATGATGTTTGTAAGCATGGGAGATTTGAAGCCCCTATAAAAAGGGACTCTCAACAATAAACTTCAGCCGTTGCTGCATGAACATCGGTGGGCTCTTGTCACGTTCCTGTCTCTAACATCACTGACAATTTTTAAAATTATTCATTTAATAGTCTTTCCTCTTCCTATTTTGTTTACACTTTCTGTTGCAGGCAATTTTCACTTAAGTGCCAGCCTTTGGAAGAGAGAAGGAAAGATAAAAACAATGCTGTGATGCACATGCAGAGAATTTGACATCATCTAACCTGCGTGCCATAAACAGTTGATCTCTCCATTATGTTGGCAGATGTTGGAAAGCTCATATTTAGTGAAACTATTTTGTGGTGAGGTTCAATCTTGGTGAATACAGCAATGTGTTTTTCTAATTTTTAAACACAGTAGTATTTTCTGCCCTGATTATGACCTACAGAAGCAGGTACTACTATCATTTTGGGATAAGTGAAGTCCTCGTTCCTGTCATGAGGAGTTGAACACTTCAGGTGATATTTCAAGTTTGTCACTGCTATTTCTAGTGCAGTTTTGGTAAACACCTCGAGAAGCTATAAAGTTGGCTTATACTCTGGCTTCAAGTGTTCCTGATGTTCAGGGTTTAAGGAATCCATACACTCCTACTCCAGAGCAGCAGAAATATTTGGTTTTTCTCTCTGCCATTACTTGAAGTAATCATTAAGTAATTCAGGGGAGTACAGAACAAAAATGTCAACCTTCCAGTTGCCTTAGGATTCAGCACTGGAAATGGCCTTTCTTTTTGTTCTGCTTTTAGTTGTGGTGATCTTGAGACACTAACCATGCTTTTCTGGCTGTATGTCAAGGAGGATGTAACCTCAGAAGAGCCCTTGTAGAAATTTTTGTGTGCATGTGGAGGTTTGGGTTTATTTTCTAGAAGTTCTTCTACCAGAGGCCTAGACATGAAATAAAAAGTAGATCTAAACTTTTATGTAAATGTTCTGGCAGTCTAAAAAGGTCACATGAATTACAGCTTTCTTTTTTTACAGGCCAATGAACTCTCTTCCCCCATAACTTAAACTAGTGTGAAACAAATCACACACATATTAGTCAGGGGTCACTCAGTGACTCAATGCCTGTATTGTAAACTTGTTTTCTTGAAGTGGTTGTGGGGATGAAGATTAATTGACTATTTCTTGAGTAATATATTAAAGATTAAAAACTAATCATTAATGAGATATAAAGGAGTACCTAAAATCAAGATATTTACCACTAATTCTTAGTGAATGCATGAGAAGAGAATATTTATAGGTACTTTTATTATGATATAGTTATGAAAAAGATAATCTGTACCAATCATGTGTTGATCAGTCTTATGGAAGTGACAGTGAGGGAAAGAGATATTGAGATTACATGGTAAACACTGGAGAAAAGACGGTATGAAGTATTTGTTCCTTGTTGAAGCATTTTCCCAATGTTTCCTTAAAATGAAGGAGGAGCAAGCAAGTCAAGAGAGGTGATTTTTTCCTGCCACTCTGCCCTTGTGAGATCCCACCTGGAGTACTGCCTGCAGTTCTGGGGTTCTCAGTTCAAGAAAGACCTGGACTAGTTGGAGTGTGTCTAGAGGAGGCCATGAAGATGATCAGAGAGCTGAAGCACCTCTCTTGTGAAGAAAGGCCAAGAAAGTTGGAGTTGTTCAGCCATTCAGTAGAGGGAAATGTAAAATTTTGTTTCTGCAAAATTTTGTCAAAGTACACTTCAAAACATGAAGCCCAATGAAAGTAAATGCAAAATGGTTCACCATGCTTGTAAATAACTAATAACACAGTTAAAAGCAATAATGAGTATTTCTTACAGCTTCAAAGGTTTTTACCAAACTACCCAAAGTCCTTTTAGACATTGAAGGCTAGTACAAGAAAATAGAAGTCACTGAACAGAATCACAGTATAATCTGAATTGGAAGGGATCCAGAAGAATCATCGATTCTAATGCCTTAAAAATCTGGAAACAAAACAACACATTTTTTGAGACAATATTAATATAGGAAGTAATATAAAAGATGGAATTGGAGGCCTCCACGGGCAAATATGGAAATATGCCCATGTGACATCAGGCAAGTACAGTTTTGTAAATTTAGAAAATTAGTATAATTGACAATCCCCAATTAGAAACACTGTTAATGAGGTAATTCCTCCTCTTGGTTCAGCCTCTTCTGGAGCCCCCCCTGCTTCTTGCTATTAGCTCTAGTTTATGAGAAAGTGTCTTGGGAGAGTGGCTTGTCCTTGGTTCCCAGAAGAAGCAAGATTAGGAGAGGGTCTTTGGAATGTGTTTTGTCTAATAGGAAAAACACTGTAGTTAGCTAGGAGCTATATAACTATACAATACTAGTCTACAGAACTAAGAATATATATGAAGAATATATAAAAACTAAAATAATTTTGGTATCCAGTCCAACTCTTGAATGAATGGCCCATAGTGACCATATCCACAACCTTAGTCTTAATGCCATTCTGTAACCACCTGAGCTGATCTCAACACTTCCCCCATAAGAAGACTGTATTGCTGTTACAATTCCTCATTAGGGCTTTAAAATGAGGGGACTAGAAATTTCAGACTCTTGAACATAATTTTTCATTTTTTTTTCTGTTATGACAATTATGCTTTGATCTTAATGTTACTCTGTAGGATTTTAGAATTCTTTCAATTTCCCAATAAATTTGATTGAGGAGTAACATCTGTCAGTCATATCTTTGCATATGTCCCATCCTGTCCAGTGTAAGCCCCAGAACTCTTCTGTGTCTCAAGCATCTTCCTATTGTCCATTTTAATGTGTCTGCTTTATTAATATTATAATTTCAGATCCACTGTGTCAAGATGATAGTTTAACAGATTTTCATTTCTTTCAGGAGAATTATTTCTGAACCTGCCCTCAGCCTATGTATATATGACACTTTTCTTTCCTAGTTTACTGTAGAATCACATTTGTATTTCCTGTTCACAATTAGCATTTTGATTATTAATTATTTAAGTTAGTTATAAATTGTGTTAACATTGTTTGATTTTTACTGAAAGATACCAATAGTGACTGTTGAGTGGTACTTGAGTAATAGCATGTTCATAGAATTGGTAGCCTCAATTAAAATCCTTTGTCTAAATCAAATCTGAAATTTTGGTCAGAAAATGGTTTGTGTAACCAGCAAGCTTACAAAGAGCTGGTTCCTTCTGTGTAAACCCTAAAATATTCAAATAGAAATAGCCCAGCTTCCCACTTTATGTCTTCTTTAATTGTGTCTCATTTTTTTATCCTTTGCCACAACCATGCTGAAAGGTGCATCGGAAATAATTTCTCCCTGTGCAGTTTGTGTTTGTATTATGATACAGATGGATGTTTTATAAACATTGATGAAAAAGGCTCAGATGCCCTCAGGCATAAAAGTTCATGCATTTTTGTAGTACAACTGAGTTATTTTAGTTGGACAATATATCCTAGTATTTTTGTGAAATATTTCCCTTTTTTCAGGGAATTTATTTTATATGAATAATAATCTGCCTCTTGAGAAAGGATATCATGTATAAAGAAATAAGTTTTATCTTGCACACTAACATATGTCTGCACAGCATAACTTAATGCCACACTGAAATACACAAACTGACTGTGGACCATTATCAATACCCATATTATGCTCTATTTAATCGAATGTTCTGGGTACAGAGAGGGACACTGGGGTTTTAGCATTATTCCAAACCATCCACATTGTATTTTCAGCAGAAAACTGGAAGTTGGCCACTTTGTCTTGCTTGTTCCAGCAGAGGGACTGTCAGTATCAGACCTGCAGACACTGTCCCCTGTGCCCTGACAGTCCCCTGCCCTGTTCCTCTTCTAGAACTGGGTGGCACAGCTCTGGCACCCTGGTGGGACTGGCTTTCCCCACAGTGTGGCAAGACTGTCAGGAGTGGCAGCACCAACAGCTGAGTCCAGTGGGAAAACCACACTGGGTCCTGTCTTTAGGATGAGTTTTTGTTTATTTAATGGGAAATATCCTTGTTGCAGGTAGAGCACTCTCTCTTTTGGTGTCCTCTTTTATCAATACTGTGGTGTTTATCGCAAGGATTTTTTTCAGAAAAATGGTGATTCCCACTTGTGGTATCTCCTAGTATTTCCTCTGTTGGAGGTGAATGGGGGAATGGGGGGAGCTTAAGTAGGGTTAATTTTCTTGCTGAGTTTTATACCAGCACACCTAATCTATTGTATTGAAAAGCAGTATTGATGAGACATAGCAGTTAAGATTGCTACGTGGCTGCGTGTGCTAGAAACACAGGCAAATCATAGAAAAATCACAAAATCATAGAACAGTTTGGGAAAGGGACCTTCAAAATTCATCCAGTCCAATCGACTTGCAATAAGCAGGGACATCTTCCACTAGATCGTGTTGTTCAGAGCCCTGTCTGACTTGACCTTGAATATTTCCAGGGTATCACATCTCTGGAAAAACCCATTTCAGTGTTTTGCAACTCTCACTGTGAAAAATGTTTCTTATATCTAGTTTAAATCTACCCTCTTTTAGCCTAAATTAATAATTCCTTATTGTATCCTGTTCAGCCTGAAATGTGTGTTCCCATCTTTCTTATAAGCCTCCTCTAAGTGCTGAAATGCTGCATTTAGGTTCTTCCCAAAGGCATTTCTTGTCCAGACTGAACAACCCCAATGCTTTCAGTCTGCCTTCTTAGAAGTGCTCCAGCCCTGTGATCATCTTTGTGGCCCTCCTCACAACTTGCTTCAATAGGACCCTGTCCTTCTTGAGCTGAGGACCCCACAGCTGGAAACTATACTCCAGACAGAATCTCAAAGAGTGGAATAGAAAGGCAGAATCACCTCCCTCAACCCCACTTCTTGAGTTCCTCCCTNAAATATTCAAATAGAAATAGCCCAGCTTCCCACTTTATGTCTTCTTTAATTGTGTCTCATTTTTTTATCCTTTGCCACAACCATGCTGAAAGGTGCATCGGAAATAATTTCTCCCTGTGCAGTTTGTGTTTGTATTATGATACAGATGGATGTTTTATAAACATTGATGAAAAAGGCTCAGATGCCCTCAGGCATAAAAGTTCATGCATTTTTGTAGTACAACTGAGTTATTTTAGTTGGACAATATATCCTAGTATTTTTGTGAAATATTTCCCTTTTTTCAGGGAATTTATTTTATATGAATAATAATCTGCCTCTTGAGAAAGGATATCATGTATAAAGAAATAAGTTTTATCTTGCACACTAACATATGTCTGCACAGCATAACTTAATGCCACACTGAAATACACAAACTGACTGTGGACCATTATCAATACCCATATTATGCTCTATTTAATCGAATGTTCTGGGTACAGAGAGGGACACTGGGGTTTTAGCATTATTCCAAACCATCCACATTGTATTTTCAGCAGAAAACTGGAAGTTGGCCACTTTGTCTTGCTTGTTCCAGCAGAGGGACTGTCAGTATCAGACCTGCAGACACTGTCCCCTGTGCCCTGACAGTCCCCTGCCCTGTTCCTCTTCTAGAACTGGGTGGCACAGCTCTGGCACCCTGGTGGGACTGGCTTTCCCCACAGTGTGGCAAGACTGTCAGGAGTGGCAGCACCAACAGCTGAGTCCAGTGGGAAAACCACACTGGGTCCTGTCTTTAGGATGAGTTTTTGTTTATTTAATGGGAAATATCCTTGTTGCAGGTAGAGCACTCTCTCTTTTGGTGTCCTCTTTTATCAATACTGTGGTGTTTATCGCAAGGATTTTTTTCAGAAAAATGGTGATTCCCACTTGTGGTATCTCCTAGTATTTCCTCTGTTGGAGGTGAATGGGGGAATGGGGGGAGCTTAAGTAGGGTTAATTTTCTTGCTGAGTTTTATACCAGCACACCTAATCTATTGTATTGAAAAGCAGTATTGATGAGACATAGCAGTTAAGATTGCTACGTGGCTGCGTGTGCTAGAAACACAGGCAAATCATAGAAAAATCACAAAATCATAGAACAGTTTGGGAAAGGGACCTTCAAAATTCATCCAGTCCAATCGACTTGCAATAAGCAGGGACATCTTCCACTAGATCGTGTTGTTCAGAGCCCTGTCTGACTTGACCTTGAATATTTCCAGGGTATCACATCTCTGGAAAAACCCATTTCAGTGTTTTGCAACTCTCACTGTGAAAAATGTTTCTTATATCTAGTTTAAATCTACCCTCTTTTAGCCTAAATTAATAATTCCTTATTGTATCCTGTTCAGCCTGAAATGTGTGTTCCCATCTTTCTTATAAGCCTCCTCTAAGTGCTGAAATGCTGCATTTAGGTTCTTCCCAAAGGCATTTCTTGTCCAGACTGAACAACCCCAATGCTTTCAGTCTGCCTTCTTAGAAGTGCTCCAGCCCTGTGATCATCTTTGTGGCCCTCCTCACAACTTGCTTCAATAGGACCCTGTCCTTCTTGAGCTGAGGACCCCACAGCTGGAAACTATACTCCAGACAGAATCTCAAAGAGTGGAATAGAAAGGCAGAATCACCTCCCTCAACCCCACTTCTTGAGTTCCTCCCTCTGGATGGCATCCTGTACCTCAGGCACAAAAATCCCACCATTCATCTTGGTATCTACTACAAATTTGTACTTGATCCCATCATCTGTGTTGCTGATAAAGTTATGAAACAGTACTGCATGGTATTTATCATTGCATGGTATTTATACCCTAAATTCTTGAACTGATAAGAAGTGGCAAATAATTATGCTGAATGTCATGGACAACATAGCTGAAAGTAATAGGTATCTGAGAAGGCAGTGTAAAAGCAGTTGACTTTCTCACTGTAAAAAATTTCAAAAAGCTGCATTCACAGGGAAAAGGAATAGAAAGCCAAAAGCTGGAAAAACAAGTCTACAGCTCTCTTTACATTTCTACTGACTCTTCTGGAGAGAACTGCCTCTATTTTTTTTTTTTTCTGTTAACTACTGATTTAACTCAGCTTGTGGTTCTCTGCAAATCCATATGTGAGCCTTGAGGCTGTAGGTACAAAGGAAAAGTAGTTCAGAGCAATAATACAGGCCAGAGGAAGATGCAGTCGCACTGGATGGTAAACTGGTAGACATTCTTTGTGAAGAGTGGCTGTCTCTGTAAAAGCAAGAACACATGAATTTTAGGGTGCTGTGACAGAAAAGGTCTGAGTTGATGGATTTTCTCTGACCTTGAAACAAATGCATCCCAGAAAACAAATCTGGAAGGGTTTATCTACAGTGTGTGGTTTGAGGTCTGAAATATGTCATCTGACATTTGCTTATTGGGGACCCTAGTTTTCTTTAACATTTACTTAATATCTGCTAAAATGACTCAGTCAAAAGCAAAAGTTTAATTTTACTGACAAATGTTCATTCACTGTACACAGCTCTGGTTTGTCTTGCACTTCACAGTTAACACAGCTATTTATATATATATTTATATATTTATATATATGCCTGCACAATTTATTCAACAGAAAGAGTAAATAAAATTTAGTCTTAAATCTGCAGCAAAACTGCATACAAATTACAAAATAAGACAGATACAAGGAGGAGCAAACATTAAGATTCAGGAACATATAAAGCATATTTCTTGCTTAAATGTCACTTAGATTAGGAACTGAATTGTTTCTACCATTTATATTTTAGGTAAATTAGGGAAGATAAGATGTGGAGAAAAGGAAAGAGCTAAGGAATAAGATACATAGTGCATGAATAAATGTATTAAGCATCAAAAATAGCCTGTATATTAGCAAATTTTCACGACATAAAATATGCTTTTATCTTTCATGTGGATGAGTATTTAAAAAAGAAAGATAAATTCTGGCTGAATTATTTCCAGTGCATTTTCTTAAGTAGAATTCTAACTTGAAAATATTCTAATTCTCCCAATAAATGTTAAGATCCACAACACTGAACAAACTTTCTTATAAAAGACATACTCTAAATCATTGCAGAAGCAAATGCATTCACAATAGGAATTTTCTGGAAAGTTGGGAGTCTTGCCAATTTCTGTAACAATGCATACACCTAGATAATTCCTTGTCTTTCCTTCTGTATCATCCTTTCTCCTCCCCTTTAGCACACCCTAAAATAATTATTTTGTGCATTTTTTAATCTGCCTGTAGGTTTCTGTGTTTTCCATGCAGACTGAAATAAAAATTTAAGGAGTTTGCAGATACAGATTTATTTGTTTTGAACTAGAAGCTTCCCTCTACAGCAGATTTCATTTGTCTCCATGACTCCTGAAGATTCCATTCACTCCACTGTGATTCTTGCTTTAGGCTTTGAAGGAGTAAGAAGAAGAGGTGGGATTGCAGAGGAGTATGTAATAAATGTCAGGATACTTATTCAATATATCTACAGCCGTTTATTTATTTTTTACAAGGCCTTGCACTGAGAAATGACATTTCTTTGCATCTGATAGCAGTATTAACCTTTTGTGAAGTACAGAAAAGGTTTTGTAATGTTACTAAAAGATAATAAATTGACATTTTGATTTAATTTTCTCAACAAAAATGGAATTTTCACCTGTTGGGTTGTGTAGGAAAAATAAATAATGGACCATGGTGCATCTGGATACTAGTAATTGCTCTAAATTTGAGAGGCAAATAGTAACATATTAATGAAGTATGATTTCATGCCAAAATAATGGGTACTGTACTAGTCTTTTAACATGCTTATAAAAATTTCTGGTAAGTATTTGATTGGAGACTATCAGGAAATTTCTAATTCCTTTGCATGAGTTTCAATTTATCTACTGTATTGTTTGATTACATGAAATAAACCAAAAGGATCTCTAAAGGAAATAAGCAGGGAAGCGCAGGTAAACCAGAATTCACCAATCAGTTATTTCCAGTGTTGACTGCTGTGTGAACAAACTATGTCATGAGGAAATATGTACATGCACTTTGTCATACAGGTTAATAGGTTTATATTTTGGTTTTGATACTAACAGCAAAGTACAGTAACATGTGAGACTTCTAATTCTACAAGAGATGGAAATAGAGGATCTACATAGATGATAAACACAGCAGGAAAAAACTGCAGGTAAAGTACATCTCTTTCTTTCCCCTGCAGAGAAGCCAGGCAGCTTGAACTTAATTGAAACATTTTCAGCAGAAATTGTCATGCCTTGAACTCAGGTAGATTTAAGTGCATTAAGCTGAGTAGAAGCCTGTTGGATGAATGTCCAATATATTTGCTTGGAAGAGCTGTCCTAAGTCACCTATTATAATCACTGAACTTTGGCACCTACAATGTCAGGCTGTTTACCAGCTCTGGTTGGATTTAGACTGTTAGGTTGGTACCATCAGCAACAGAAATGTTGTCAGGGATGGGTACTCCACAAAACCAGGAGGGTGCTGCTGTGTTGGAGCTGGGGAGCAGGTGCTGGGTGTGGCAGCAGAGCAGACAGAAGGACAGGACGCAGCCCTACAGTGCTGTGGGCAGGTGACAGTAGAGAGGAGTGACAGCAGCTGGGGACAACCAGCAGGAACAATATTGCCAGACAGGCTCTTGGTGAGTTTCAACTGTACTAAGAGTGAAGAAAAGCTAGAAGTAAAAGGCAAAGATTACAGCCTGCTCAGCCATTGAATTCTCAGTGTCAGCCCACAGACTGCACAGACTGTTGCTAGAAATGCTTTCTAGCATTTCTATACTGGAATTTGAAACCCTCTATGGGAATGTTAGCCCTTACCCTGGCCCACTCTTTTTCCAAATTTTTTTCCATTATGAGTTCTGCTTCCTTTCTATGAAGTGAAATGATAAAAGAAGCAAGTTAGCCCTTAACCTTCAATAGATCTTCCCTAACAGCTAAAAGGATTATGATTATCAATACATAGAGAACCTTCCCTTTTACATATAGTATTGTTCATAAAAGTAAACTTTCATAAATCCACATCTGCCATATAAGATTTTAGCATGATTCAAGTATAACATGCAGAGTTATAGTTATCTAATATATGACTTTTGTATGCTGCCCAGTTGCATTTTATTCCAAAAGGAATGAGATGTCTAAAGGGCAATAGCTAAATGGGGAGGATTAGGGATGGGAGGGAGATGTGTTGCGGGTTTGGTTTAATGTTTCTATTTTATTAGACCTTAATTGATTTCCATGTTCTTTTTGATACTTAGAATCATAATTTTACCTTTCAAAGCAGTGAAATGCCAATTGCTCTTTTGAGGTATTAAAAATTATAAGTTATAAACAAAGGAAGTAGAATGTTAAAAAATGTACTTTTGGGCTGCTTAGGCCATTGGTAGTTTTACTGCAATCAGAAAGTAAGGACACAAGAACCTAAAGGAGTTTCATTCTTAAATCCAAGTTACAGAATACACACTATCGATCCTTTTCCTTAATCTAAAATATTGTAAAAAGGTGTCTTCACAGTTGTATCCTCCTCTCCTAAAAGCAATGCAACCTCTCACAGAATCACAGAACATGCTGAGTTGGAAGTGACCTATCAGGATCATTGAATCCAACTCCTGGCACTGCACAGCACCATCCCTATGTGTTATACCATGTGCCTGAGAGCACTGTCTAAATGCTTCTTTAACTCTCAGGCTTGGTGCTGTGACTACTTCTCAAGTTTATGACATTCTTTTCTGTGAGTCTATTACCTTCTAAATCTGATGAATTCATGCTCCTCTCTCAGTACTTGGAAAACTGTTTTACAGCATGCAGAAAGGGAGCATGCTCTGGCCTTTATCTGTGTTTCTGTCCTCTCACTCTGCTTCTGTGAAAAAAGGATTAGGATTTGCCCTGGAAAGGATTTCTATTTCCAAAAGAAGAGAGGACCTAAAAAAGCATGCTGCTCTTATGTCTGAAACACATAAAGCTGAACAAGAACACAAAGACAGCAACATGTAAAATTTATTTATGATGAAAGGAAAAATAACACAGTGACTGCATGAGAAAAGGAGAATCATCTAATGTAATAAATACCAGTGTGATATGGCAAGGTGAAACTGCACAATAGTCTCACTCCAGCAGAATCTCAACAAGGAGGTTGTTGATCATGACTGCACAGCACCCCCTCTGTTATAGGGAATTGTCCTAAGCATTTTCAGTTAAAGTGCTGCTGAATTTGGCAGTTTATAGAATTTGAACTTGTAGCTCAAATATTGTTTGAAAGCCCGAGATCTGCAGCCCTTACTCAGGCAAAAACATCATCCCCACCTACCAGTCAAAACACTTGAAATTTGACCACAAAATGCAGTAACAGAGTGTTTGTGTAATTATGGGGTTTAAGACAGGGAACTACTAAGCAGATGGTTAACTAACTAAGCAGTTCTTAGATGCTTGGCTAAATGAAATAACCACAATTATTATTCTAGCTCTCAAATCAGAAGTCTGATTACCATAGATTAATTCCTGTTGTTGCATTCCACTATGGGGAACTGTGGGAAGTTCTATTAAAACTGATGGTCTAGGATGAAATTAAGTCAAATGAGACAGTATTGTATCTGAGAACCATTTATTGGTAACAAAAAAGGAGGAAGTTTCCCTACTAAAGAGCACTGGAAAAGATAGAAAAAGGAGAAAGGAAGATGAAAAAGAACGTGGAGAGACAGAAGGGAGACAGAGAGCCTGGGCAAAAAGGACGGAAACAGGCCAGGGCCAGGACAAGAAGCAGATAGCTGGCTAGACCCAAACAAAAAATGAAAGCCAAAAAAAATCAAAGCTTTTGATGCAGTTACTTTTTTATTCTCTGTCTTTTCCCAAGGTTTGCCTGCTGTCAGGAGACCATTGGCCCAGTTCAAGGTCCCACTGCACTCCATGGATGGAGACCTTTTTCCATCTGACTGGAGAACCCCTCTGGAGGGTACAGTGTCCCTGGTGAGCTCCCGCTGCCTGCCTGTNAACCCCTCTGGAGGGTACAGTGTCCCTGGTGATCTCCCGCTGCCTGCCTGTCCCATGTCAGACATGAACTGGTTGCCAGGCAAAGCCTTCCCAGCAACAAGGCTTTCTTCCATCTTCTCCTAGTTCACTCCTGTGAGTGGCACATGTGCAACCCCATCTCCACATGCTTCTGACAACCTGTGTTGAGACGAAAATCAATATTAAATTATATTACATTATATTCATTATATTATGAATTACCAAACACTTAACACCCAAGTTTAACTAAAAATTATTGCCAGGAGGTAATCTATATACTGATTCTGGGGTTTTAGGTCCAAACAATGTGGTAATAGAAAATGTCTTGGTAAGGTTTTAAATATATGTAAACATATATTGCTACAGAGCTACCAAGCTATGATAATCTGTAACTTTTTAAATTTAATTTCAAAATATTACAGTCCCTTCCCTCTCAATCAAGA
>VWYN01001409.1:47542-73786 GCA_013400075.1 Hippolais icterina
TTTTTATTTTTTTAAAAAAAACTTTAAGGTTTTTTTTTTTTTTTTTTTTTTTTAGTGTAGGTGTAGCTACATAACATTTACCTTTAAAGTACTCCAAGCTTTAAATGTATTGCCATCCTTAATCAAAAAATTACAAAATTATTCTGTCTTCTCAGGAGAACATCAGATGATAATAAAGTTACTGGGAAAAAAAAGGACGTTTTTCTCTCATCTTGTCAGAGGAGATTAGGAATATTCTCTTCCATCACCTTCCAAGCCCAGTGCCTCTAATCTCACCTCTGGGAACCACAGAATATGTTAGGATTTACTGCTGTAGGTATAGGAGTAGTGAAACGAAACAAAGTCTCCATTTAATGCTATAACTCAAACAACAAGAACTGTAAAATGAATAGATAATTATTGTTTACTGAAAATGCATTTTCTGAAAGGTATAACTTGTAGCAAAACCCCAATTCATTTTATGCCTTGTAACTTGCATCTTCACCTAATGAACTGCAGCTGCCTTTTTATAACCTTCCAGCAGGTATCTTCATAAAGCTGCTTTTGGAATGGATACTGTACTGACTCAGTGGTAACATAAAAACTGTGGTTTATGTGGCACAAATGTACCATTACCATTTTGTTCTAATTGCTTTTAACATTTTAATTATTATTTTCATACCTACGAAGGAAGATTAATGCCTTCATCTGCTCTGTGAGGCCACTGAACAACAAGTATACTCATTACAATTAATTCCTTTTGTGCATTTTGCACCAGCTCCCATGAATCAGTATGCTCCTAAAAAGTAACATATCTTTTACTTTAAAAATAATTACCAATAATCTATACATGAACATGCCTTGTAATACCTCTGCTGCTGCTTTTTCCTCACTTTTGCTTTTTTTTTTTTTTGGTAAGCTATTGTGTACAGAGGCTCAGCCATCTTCTCATATCACCATATCCATCCTATTTTGTTCTGCATTTGTTATTTTAACCCAGGCCTTTTTCATCCAAAAAAAGGGAATATCAAAGCTAAAAAAGTTCTGTGTGTAATACAGAATATCTTTTGTAAAATGGCCTTTCCTATATGATGCTGGAACATTGTTTTTCCCTTTCTATCTGGAGTGATGTTCATTCATTCTTAGTTCATTTAATAAGAAAACTAGCAAATCTGTTGAAGTAATGAAATCTAGTGGGGAATTGTTTATTTTTCATTCACTGCAGGTTGGGATTGCATTAAAAATCATTCTGTGCAGTTCATGACAACAGTTAATGAGAATAGTCAATGAGAAGGAAATATTCAGGAACTAGATTCGTGAACTCCAGATTTGGATGGAAGGATAGAACTGTACTGTTGAGAAATATTGCTCTTTGAGCATATGCTTCTGCTGTCCTAGGTTACAATGTAAAATTGTGCCCAAGGTATGTATTCTATCCCCATGAGTCGTTGGAGCCAAGGTGGGGCAGTGTTTTCCTTATCTTCTGTTAACGAGCCTAACAATGCCTTACCCATGACTCATAGATAACTTCCAATGGGAGCTATCTCTGTTTAATGGGCCATTAAGGACCCACTGCATGACTCAGAGAATGAGATCAGCCCAATGTGAGATGCTCCGCCCAGGGGGAGGAGCCAAGCGTTCCCACCTGGATAAATCCAGGGTTTGTAACAGCACAGGCAGCTTTTACCCACTGGACTCCCAGAGGAGACAAGAGCTACCAGATGTTTCTACAGGAATCACTGCTTTGACAAGACCATCTCATCTGGACTGCTACTACCACCCTAACTAACAGGGTGTCAGGTTGTATTCTGAATCTGTCAGTGGGGGTTTTTTGTACTATTACTTTTATTTTATTTTACTTTATTTATTTTCCTCTTATTAAATTGTGTTTTCTGACTTAGAGTCTTTCACTGGTTTTGCTTTTCAAAGCAGCACAACTGCCTTATAACTGTACTGCATTTTCACCAGCTGTTTTGCTTGAAACCTCCGGCATGTTTGTGATTGAAGACTGAGAGAGGATGCTTCAGAGTGTGCCCCAGATTATGAGGAATGGATAGGGAGTGTAGAAGCAGGACTAATAGTCTTAAATATCTTAAATGTTTATAGAGATTCCTTGTTAAGTTCCCTTGACTCTCTGTGGTGTTGTGGACATGAAAGCACAGACTTGTATAACTTCAGATGACAATTTTGTTTCGTATATTTTTTTTACTTTATTGTTCTATAAATTTTATATATTTATGCATAATATAAATTTATAATTCTATTTATTACATTAAGTTGGTTTTTATAACTTTAGGACTATCAGGGAGAGCTAGATCTACAGTTAGGTATTTTTTAATATGTTGGTCAACATGAAAGAAAATAATTTCTCTTATTTGCTTATAATAATGTATTTGTCTACACTGCATTGGGTAAAAAATTAGTATGCTTCTATGGCGCTATACAGTTACGCTGTTGAAAAGAACAACAATATAATGAGCTTCATTATGGCAAACTTTTCACTTTTTCTTTCAAGTTGACTGGGAATTTGTTTTCAAGAATGACACTTCCATCATTTTCACTCTGTGTGAAAAAGAACAATAAATTATTATTTGTTTATGCACTTTATATGAAAAGGTATTATTTTAAATTGTTCTTTTATGCCTAAAATGTGCTCCAATTATTTATAATCTTAGTTCGGGTTTCCGGTTCTAAATTTTTTTTGTGTCCCTGGCTCTACAGAATATTTTAGCTGCCTTAATTTTATTAGGCAAATGATAATTGTGAAAACTAATTATGAACCTCTAATGAGAGTGATTGCTAGTTTTCATGGAAGAGAGCTGGAGACTGCCACATGCAGTATCGCTTTCTAGAAGGGCAGCAATTAAATGTAAGTCATGTAGCTACTGATGCCTTTTATTGATTTTGCCTGAAACTACTTTCTGTTCTTTCCTTAGGGAAGTGTTTCTAACAAAATTATCTACTGATATGGAAATGACATAAATATTCTTAAATTGTATTACCCTCTCTTGATTTCAGGTTTTAAGTACTTTCTTTAACCTCTGTGCTCATAAATGGGGATAAAGAAATGAGTCATTGAGAGAGAGAAACCAGGAGAGACTTTTCTGAGGTCCCAAGAAGAGAGATATTTGCATGAAATAAATCAAATTATCAATAAAGCAAAAAAAAAGAACACTAAAACACAATTCCAGCTCACCGAAAAACATGTCCCGTGTGGTAAGGAGTTTTCTCTTTTACATTTTAATTAGTAGGAAACATGTTGGCAATATGGCATTTAGGTTTCCTAATTATATTATGATTCTGCATAAAAATAAACCTTTCAAGTGACAAAGAAATGTTTTAAGTCTTTTTTTATCCTCTGTTGGTATTCTTAAATCTTAGCAGAATTCGGAGCAAATGTCATAAAGTTTGGAAAAGATTTTCTGAGACTCTTCATTGCATTTTATGGCAAATAGAGAGCGACTAGAAAGTCCTGATGTACAAAACTGTATGTATAATGCAGAGAGAAGATTTCTGGATGCATTTTTTAAAATCAAAAATTGAAAAATTCTTTGGTAGCTGAAATGTAAGTATATACTTCAGAATCAGTAAAATGATATTGTATTTGGTTATTCACATTGCATCTAAAAACCTCCTCTTGCTTTCTCAGTGAAGATGAATATATGGATAATATCCAGTTTTGAATGTTAGATTAGAAATAAAGGAATGAAATGAGATTGTCATTAGAATCTTAATCTAATCCCATGTAATGAGTGGCAGAGTACAACCTAAAAAGGGCTACAACAGTTGAGTTGGAAGAGATGCTTCTGTCCTCCTTATCCATCCTCTTATGCATGCCTACTTTTTTTTTTTTTTAATATTTTCCTAATGTTAGGAGACAACTCTCTCTAGCAGCGGAAAAAAGTTTTTTTTTCAGATTAGTGATATTACTGAACACATTTTCACAGTGAATGCTTCCTTGCTTCTTGATTCACATGACGCTGAACCAACAAATCTAATCTAATTCCATTCTGGGAGAGAATTGATGCATGTCCACTATCATCACATTTTTGTTCAAATATATTTATTTGTTGATGTTCATGAACAGCAGACATTTTGTGATTAGGTAGAACCTTTATGAGACTGAAAATCAGCAATTCCACTTGAAGAATTAAAATGTTTGTTGGTTCATGTAAATCTGTATGACTCATTTTCTTCCCTGGCATTGAGTAGCATAGCAATGGGTGTATTTCTGTGCTGAAGTATTACTCAACATGAAAGAAACCTGAAAGAAATGGATCCTAAATTAATGCTGCAAATCAAAGACATTTCAAAAGGAAAAGGTGCTATTAACATAGTAAAATTTCAGTTTTCTCAAGCATCAGTCAGATATCTATGTATTATATGGTTATAGACTTGCTGTAAGGTACATAATGAAAATATACAATTTCATTTAACTGTAGCTCAAGATAAACAAGTATACAAGTTGCATCTATGGGTCTAACTCCACTCTTTGATTGGGTAACCTTAATGTACGTACTGTAATGTGCTGAAAATTCATGGTTTCAGATGTGCAGAACCTTTGGGCTGCATGGACAAGTAATTACTTTTGAGGCAGATAAAGATTAGAACAGAGTGCTTTTTATTTTTGTATGTTCATGTTCTTCTGTAACAATACTCACTATGTGCTTTTTACTAGAAAATAGCAGTGCACATTTTTTTCAGAATGGACATAAAGAGTAAGGAATAGGCAAGGAACTCCTATGTTGCACCTTGGGAGATTTGCTCAGATGGAAATCATGCTTTTAAAACTGATTTTTTTTCTCCTTCCTGTCTAGAGGAAGGAGAAAAAAAAACCCTCAACAAAATCAAACAACAAAAACAAGAAAGAAGCTGAAATTTTGACAATTTTATCTTCTTGAAAGGAGAGGGATAGGTTTTGGTTTGATTGGTTTGCCTTTTTTAGGAATTAGAAGGCATGATTTGACAGCATGGAATTTAAGCTAAAGTAAGTATTTTAGAAAGGACAGGAAAAAAGACATTCATTCTGGAATATGGTGAGAGGAAACTTGTGTCAGAACGTGAATGAAGTCCATAGAACAACTCAGTTTACTTAGGCTTTTGGGTTGAATGTCACATGCATCAGAAGGATCCAGTGGATCTACATAAAATAAAAACTGTGCCAGAAGGTGAAGTGAGAAACCAAATCTTCCAAATAAATCATCAGCTTAACTAGGAATTGAGATCCTGGGAAGAAATTCCAGTGGGAAGATAAGCCTAAAGAGAAACTCAAATTTTAAAGGTTTTGAGGGATAAACTGCAGAAGTTTGAGATTCTCAGTTGTCAACATTTATTTTTTTATAAAGACCACAAACCATAGGTGACAGAAGTGGCACATGTTTTGGTGTCAGCTTCAACCAGCTTTGCTAGTAGTATGAAAGAAGATGGTAAATGGTGACAACTGAAATTCACACCATTTTATTTCATTCTCACACAGGTAGCAGGACATTTTAGAGCTGGTAAAATCTTAAGCTTACACAGGTAAACCTACTGCAGTTTATTTTATTAGATCCTTGTAAGAGTGTGTAATAAAGACTTAAGAGAAAATAACCCAAATTCAACAAGAAATATTCAAGTGCTTATATATAACAAAGACCTGCCAGATTGTGTAAACAAATATGTAAGTCAGAGAAAACAAACAAGGATGTTACAAAATCAATATTTTGTACCAGGAATGAATAAAAAAGCATAGCTCGAGCATGGACAGAGAGGTCAGAAATATGAAATATGTAACTAGCAAAGGATCATACTAAACCCCAAGTCTTTTATTAATGTTAGAAATAAATATACGAAAGAAAGAATGGCTCAAGACCCTAAAAAGCTTATAGGTAACTGACAAATAATAAAGTAAGAATTTGGGGGAGGATAGAGTTAGAAAAATGAAGTTTCATGTTGCCTGGACTCTTAAAACAGTTAATTTAAATCACTAAGGAATTGAAGATGTTGGCCCAAGCAGAGTAGCCCATTAACAAGATTAGCTAAACCTTTAGGTTAGCTAAAAATGTTAAATTAAATAGGATGGATGGGAATTTTCTGCAGCCATGAGTTTTTAAAAATTCATGGGGCGTGAATGATGAGGAGAAATCGAAGAAGAGAATATAACTTTAGGTAGAACATAGCTTTAAAAGAGGGAATGAAGATGTGTGCAATAATAGTAAAGTGACCTAAAGTTACTTACAGAAAGATACAAATTATTAAACTGCATGTATGTAAATGAGAAGATGAGAAGTATCTGTTGGTTCTTTTAATAAATAAGTTGAATTCAACTTTTTCTTTGGTAATATATGGGAACCCATGAGCAATGGAGAAGCACTCATAAGCTGCAGTAAGCTTTATCTTCTCTTCACATTCTCCAGTGCAAATTAAAGAAAAATACAGAGCTGAAATAACTGTTGTGTGAGTGCATGGATAGTTAAAAAAACCACACTCATCTTTTTGCCATTGGGGGCTTTCAGCCTTGCTGGATGGTCGTGCCTGTTTGGAATGACATGCCAAAAGAGCTTTCAGGGTGCTGTATCTGAAATAGCTCAAGTTCATCAAATGGGTAGAAGTATTTTGCATGTGAAGTTGCTAACAAAAGTGTGTTGAAATCTTAATTTGTTATGCTTGTGATTTATGTGTAAAACAGAAATAATCTGTCATTTGGTTGCGAGTGGTGACTTGCTACTTAACTAAACGTGGAAATCTGAAGGCATGCACTTTACATTATGCACAGCATCATAGAATTGTATTAGGAAGTGACTGCTTCCTAAATAGCACTAAATAGCATTCTAGGGAACAAGAGCTTCAGAGCAAAAATCGTTGCACCAAGAATCTATGTGTTTGCTTGTTTTCTTTTACAATTGAAAATACTTTCGTAATTTAATTTCAGAGTTAAAAATGAGAAGGTAAGTAATGATCCAAGATAAAGAGATCAGGCAATATCAGCTGGAAATAAGCATAAACCCTTTTAGATGCTGAATATAACATTCTAGCTTCTGTATTATTAATTGCTATTTGTTTCTTCTAATAGATTTTCAATACTTGATTTTGCTTAGGCTTTGTGCCACCTGGTCCATTAGAGAAAGTAGAGTAAATCTGCAGAGCTCGTGTGAAGACACTGGAAGCTTCAATGTGACAATCCATCTTGGAGAAACAAGTTTTTGATGGAGTGTGGTAACATTTAAGTTGCTTTTGGAATAACATATAACCATAACATATAACCAAGGTCATGCAGATTTGGACCCCTTATATTGAAGCTAACAAGTTACATTTCAGGGAACTCCATTCAGCTTTTAGGATGTTAAGCTTTTAGGATCCAGCTTCAAGCTGGGGGGCCTGAACCCCCTTCATAATGCACTGGGCTGGAATTATGGATCTTAATACCATATGTCTTATGTACAGTGGTGTTATGATTATAGGAAGAAATGTTCTCTGGCTCTGTAATGAATTGTTTTAAAATGCCATGTAATTAAACTAACACTAGGAGAAAAAAATAGAATAATCTTAGGGTCTTTCAGATGCTGGAAATTGAGTTTTGCAGCATCGCACAGGCTTCCTTTCAGGGAATTACACAATATATAGATGCTTTTCATTAAAACATTCTTGAGCATTATAGTCTCTAGAGATGTTGCAGGATTTTTTTTAGAAGAGAACAATCCAATACATATTTTCTATTGCTAGGAAAAAAAATGCTTTCATAAGATTATGAAAACACCTTCACCCTCAGATAAAGCCAAGGAGGTGCAGGTGATGCCAAGTGGGAACTGCCTACAATCTCCTCTAGTATGACTAGCTGGTTTCATCTTATGGCAAAGGGGTATTCCCAGCACAACAGAGGCATGAATGAGAAGCTCTACATGCAGTGAAGAGTGTAGCACCTGCCTGTGCCTTCTCAGATTAACTGCTGTGTGTTCAGTAACTTCCCTGTACAACAGCCTTCCAGCCAGGATCAATACAACTCATTATTCAATTCAGGAAGGCTCTTCAAAGCCTTTGTAATAGCAGTCTGATTCTCCAGATTTTGGTTTTGCATTATTAGGAAAGAATCAGGTGTGCTTCCAGAACTGTACTGAGAGTTCATCATAACTCTTATGTTACATTGTACTTTCCCACGTGTATCATATTCTAAAGCGGTTGAAAATAGTGGCATTTACCACCATTTCTGTTCAACATGGGGCATGTGACATTAACTTAGGTCTGAAAATTCACATCTGTTTCAGTGTTCTTGGTACCTTATTAATGCAATTGACATCAGACTGGTTGGAACAGTTGTAGTGTGAGTTTCATAGGAATTGTCATGGCCCTGAGTGCATCCTCTCTACTGAAGGTATTAACTGCTGAGGCTGAGGGTCATATGGCAGGAACTGATAGTGCTGCTGATGGCTGCCCCTTCCTGCTAGTAACCTTGGAGAGAGATTCCCAGGCAGGAATAACTGTGGGGTAGCTGCAGACAGGGCCAAGCCACTGTCCCTGCCTATATTGTTGCCATGACCTGCTCCTGGCTCTCCACCCCTTGCAAGGCAGTTGGTCCTCCTTGTTCCGTGAGACTGGGGTTCAACATGTTGTAATTCAGCATTAAATTTCCTGAAAAATATGGGAGTAATTTCATGTTCCCAATGGCTAACCCTTACCGGTTTACCGACTTCTCTCCTGTCTTTTATCTGCTACTCCAAGAGTGCTACTTGCTGCTCCCATAAGGAAGTAGCTTTTTCCCAAATTCCTGCTGCTTGACTTGACACATTTAGTAACTAGTCCTCTGCAATACTCTTAGGTCACCTATTTTTCACTTTCACCTATTTTTCACCTGTTTGCAGTTTGGCTCTGTATGTGTCATGCTTCACAGAAAATCCTGTTCTCCAAGTGTATCTGGAAGATTGAATATCTATCTAATAGGGTAGACTGAGCAAATTTCATCAGATATAGAATCACAGAATGGTTTGAGTTGGAAAAGACTCTGAAGATCATCTCCAACTCATTGGCCATGGGCAGGACATCTTCCACTTGATGAGGTCTCTCAAAGGCCCATCCAGCCTGGCCTTAAACACTTCCAGTGATGTGGCATCCACAGCTTCTCTGGGCAACCTGTGCCAGTTCCTCACCACTCTCACAGTAAATGATTTCTTCCTAATCTAAGCCTACCTTCTTTTTTTATTTAAGTTTAAAGTCATTACCCCTTCCTTATTCTATCACTACAGGTCTTTGCACCTCCATGGTTGTTATGGTCTGGTTTCTAAAGTTATTAGAAATGCCTCTGCCCAAATTAAGGTGCAAATGAGATCTTATGCCAATGTCTATATATGGGTTTTATTTGATAGTAAATATGAGAGAGATAGAGGCAGGGAGAGAGGAAAGGAGAGAAGAAGGAAGAGAAAGAAAAGAGGATTCCCAGTTCCTGTAGTATAATTGATTATCTTGCACTCCTGGAATAAATGTGAATGGATTTGTTGAGGGTGTGTGTTTTCCTCTTAACCACATTTACTTATAGTTATAAGAATTTTATAGGTAATATTCCTGCTCTGCTGGGTAATTCTAAAGATTATGAGAAATTAGCTTTTATGATACAAAATTAACACACAAAACATTTGTTATGAAGGGAGAAGGGAGAATTTAGACAAGTCCCTGCCTTTGTCTAGGTTTCTGGCAGTAGGTAACAGCTTTATTGAGGCAGCCAGCACACGAAAACCCACTCTCTTTTGCAAGTTCTTAAAAACGACAGACCATTCTATTACAGCATGAATGGTTTATTGAATAAACACAAGGAAGAGCAGACATAAGACTTCAAACAGAGTTTTCACTACCCAGGATAAACAGAAGAAACACTACTAGTAGGTTCATAAGACAGTGCATGATAATAAAGGTACTTATATTACAGCTAGCAAAGAAATAGGAACCAACCAAAGATTAGGAACCAATGTCACCTACGAATGAATAATAGTTGTGTATAGGAGATAAGAGTAAGAACATTTTTTACCTTTGTTAAATATATTAAAACTTTTACATTCTGCTCACTGGAAGGTCCTCTGGGAAGGGCTCAGCTGCAGATTGGGTGGTTGGTTGAGAGTTAGTGTAGAGTCAGGGGGACGTGGGTTGAGTCTCGGCTGGTGGTGAGGCAGGGATTGCCTGGGGAGACCCCGGGACCATATGAACAGAGAGCTGACTGGATGCAGGGACACCTGAGCAGCAGCACTGCAGCTGCAGCAGCCAGTGAGTGCTTCTCTCCATTAGGTGTTGCAGTGCGTTTCTCAGTCCATATATTGATTTGCAGTTACACTGCTAATATCTAATTATTTAAGTGTAGTTTTTCCTATCTGTTTTGTAAAAGCTTACCTAATGGTTCATTCCATGTTTCCCCCTATTCCTTTCCCCACTTAGTATGTTTCCCGCCCCTAGAAATTCCCTTGAGTTGCATACCCCAAGTCTGTTATATGTCAATCATAAGTTGCTCCCCTCCCAGAGATTGAAATCCTCCAACCCTCAGTTTTCATTTGGTATTGTATGTACCACCCCTTTTCTGTAATTGGGTTTTCCTTGTGTGACCACTCCTTCTGTCTGTACCCTAAAACCCCTTACGCTGCCGCAGTTCTGGGCTTCGCTGGGGCTGTGCCAAGGGACCCCAAGAAGCGTCACCTCATGGCACCTCAGGGAAGTCTCCTTCTCCTTCCTTCGCCGTAGCCACCCCTCCACCGCCCGTGCAGCAATGCACGTACCCACCGGGTCCTGCCGGTCCCTACCGAGGCTGAGACGGTTCCCCGCCAGGGCAGCCGGGTACAGCTGGGAAGCCGCTTGTTAGGCGGGCAGGAGAGCACGCCTCCATTGGGTTTCAGTTAAGTTCTGTTAAGGTTTAGTTAAGTCATGTGGTTTTTAGCAGACAGCGTGTTCTTGATCACAGCACTTTGAATAAATGTACTGAAGTTCTACAGACAGTTGCAATGTTTTTATTTCTTTGATTGCTTGTTCAAATATGTAAGTAAAGTGCCATTACATTATAAAGTAGTTGTTACTGTGTTTACAGGCATGTATCGATTTATTATGAATTTGGAAGCAGTTCTGAAAAAATTAAAACCTTAATTTTTTTCTTTTAATTGGTCAGAATCTACAGTTCTCTGTTCTGTAGAGCAGATCCTAAAATAGGTTCTGCAGAAGGTCAGATCTGGGATTTAAGTAGTAAAAATGACAGCAGTTTTAATGCAATTTTATTCACTTTTTCCTGTATTATCTACTTGTGAAACTCAGGATTGCTTAGATCTGGCTAGGTGTTCCTGACAGTGCTTATAGTTATTGAACTATCCATTTAGCTGCTGTCATTCTCATCATTCCCCTGGATGGAAAGAAGCTATTGTTCCTCCTCTCAATAGCTGTTTTTTGGGGGTTTTTTTCAAAACATATTTTCATTCTAACTGTTGCTGTTTCTTATGCAGCACTCCCTCCACAGCAGTTTGAACATAAGGAAGTCTGACAAAGCCTTGAGAGGAAAAGACCTTGCATGGAGAGCCTGAGGAGTGCAGTCTGCAATCACTCAGGTCCCCTGCTTCTGAAATTTGATGCCTTGAACAAACTGTTCACCAAGCTTTCTGTGGCAGTACTTCTCAAAGACATGGACACATTTTATTTAGCCTAGAATACTTGTTTTCAAAGAACTTTGGGAGTTGTTTTAGTTCTCCTGTGAAGTAGTTCAGAAGAGCGTGTGTTTTTGTTTCTGAGGATCAGTTTCTCTGCTGGGACCAGGACTGCCATTTCTTTAATGTTCTACTGTTGAAGCATTCTAGAATGGGAAAAAGTAGTTTTCTTTATTTGTGTGCTGAAAAATAGTTATTGCTGTGCTTCATTGACTATCAAAGCACTCTTCATGAGCGCTGACTTGGCATCTGATTATCATTCTTTTCCATGGACAAAGTCATTTGTTTCTTCTGTTGATAAATCTGCTGGAAATATTTTGTCTTTCTGGTGCTAAAATATAGTCTGATGATACAACCTCTTTGTTTCTGGGAAAAATGGAATAATGTGAGTAAAAATGTAGCTCCTTGAAACTTTTGTTAGGAATTTCAGAGGAGTCAGGACATTTTTTTTATTTGTTTTACTTAGTGGAATAATTTGGGGTGTTGCTTTTGTTCATTTTCATTCAGTTAGACTTCTAGCTCAAGTTACAAGACAAAGCAGTTAAGTCTCAGTACATGGTTTGAGTCATTTACCTGACAAAATTTACATTGCAAGGATATATTATCTACTTTTAAAATTAGAAGAGATGCTAACATTTACCTATTGGCTATGGAAATACTAACATGGATAAATGAAGTATTTTGTGTACAAACATCTTTAGAGAAATGGGAAAATAGAAGACTGTTTAGTATTGACCAAAGTGTACAAGGTGTGGAAGGAGGAAAATATTTACAATCTTGTAAAAATTTGAGTTCTGTTTCACCTTTTATCTGATAACACAGCTGCAGGATTTTCTGGTCTCTGCCCAAACCTCCAGATGTTTTTTATTACTCCCTCATCTGTCCTGATGCAATGTTTGCAAATCATTGCAAGTTTGATTATTGAAATGACAATGGTTGTAATGAATATGGGAACTCCTTCCCTTCTCTATTCACTTAGGTTTTGTCCCTGGTTCTTTCATGCTTTTAGAGATTTGAACAATGCCTTTTGTCTGTTATCTTATTATATTTTCTATCAAATAACATTTTATCTAACAAAAAACTAAACCAAGGCATAAATATTCTGACTTGATTTAAAAAAGAGCAAAATGGAATCTCTATGTGTTTGTTTGTTGGACATAACATTGGACAATATAAAAATGACTTGTTAAAAAAAATTCCATTCCATGCAGGTGCAGTAAGGAATCTGAATGTACTGTAATTAACCTGTCCTGTTCAGAAGAATCTGTCACCTAGTATCTAGCTATGATTAGAATTTTGAGTGCCCAAAAACGCACAGCTTTTGCTAATGTGGTAATTTACATATCATTGTAAGAGCTGAAAGCTATATTTTGAGCAGTGAATAAGAGACCCTGGAGTGTACAAGTGAAGCTTGAAAGGATGTTGCAATACTGTATTTCAAACCATAGACGTTTTGTTAGGTTCTCTTTCAAAGCAGGCCTAGTCTTGTAATTGCATGTCCTGGTTTGAAAGCAGAACCAGTGAAGGACTCCAAGTCAGAAACACAATTTAATAAGATGAAAAGAAAATAAAGGAAAGTAAAATAAAATAANCCATTGGAAGTTATCTATGAGTCATGGGTAAGGCATTGTTAGGCTCGTTAACAGAAGATAAGGAAAACACTGCCCCACCTTGGCACCAACGGCTCATGGGGATAGAATACATACCTTGGGCACAATTTTACATTGTAACCTAGGACATTGCATTAAATAACCACAGGAATTTCTATTACACTGCTATCTACCCATGCCACTAACATCCACATCAATGTAGAGTGCCTCACAGACCTTTTCCTTAAGTATTATCCCTTTTTTGGAGGGTTTTTTTTTGACTACAGGTCTATACACTACTATAATATTTTAAGTATTTCAAAATACAGTTTTTAGTTGAAGATTTATGATTTTACTTCCATATATTTAAACAAGTAAATATTTTATCTTTTCAAGTGGAAAATAATGTGAATCTTTTGTGTCACTGAGTGATTTCAAAATTTTCTGTGTTATCTTTTGAAGAAAAGTTTAAAAAAAGGACATTTTTATGCTATCAGAAACAATGGTTTCAATTAGTATTTATGATTGTCCAAGTATAGACTGCTTGCTGCATGCTAATGCAGTCAAATAAAGGACAGTGCTGTGGACAGACATGATGATCACCTTTTTGGCAGCATAATGACCTTCATATTGATAACTTAAGTAAAAATCAAATAGAACTTTCAAGGTAAAGCAGATAGTATGTTTAAAAAGCCCAAATTACTTCTGTAAGATTTTTTTTTCAGAATAATTTAAATCATAGGTACCCTTTGTTTTGAAAAAGATACTTGCTTAACTGAATACATAAAAATTTGAATTTAAAAATTTGACATTGTTTAGGCACAACACAAAATAACACCACAAAAGTTTTTCATCTAAACATTTTATCTCCATTTACATTTGTTCATACATACTGCTCACTGATCAATAAGGCAGGTATTGATACAATAGGAACATAAAATCATGATAAAGACCTGAAATGAAGTAACTATGTTTCAGAATGAGTAAGAGAGTCTTGGATGACTCATGAGGACTTAAACTTAAAATATTTGAAATAAAGAAATAAAACAAAAATGATCTAACTCACGGAGCATACAGTATTTCATAGATGGCAGCATCCAGTTTTAAGATTTGGATAACAAACCTCTATCAGTTGCTACAGGTTATTTAACAACAGACATCAGAAACATTTTCCTTGCTCCAGTGAGGTAGTGATCTGCCTTGGTTCCCTTCGAGACAATTCACAAGCCACATAAGAGAAAACACATCCTAGATAAAACTTGGACAGTAGAGGGTCTATAGTCATTTACCAATGATGGAGGCATATGTCAGTCTTCATTAATATCATTAGTGGCAGAATAAGTTCTCCATTATTATTATTATGTTAGGTCACATTATGGAAGTCGGCATTTTTGCTGATAGTCTCTCAGGTTTCTCTCTTATGTTAGGAATTTTTTTGTGGTTTGTTTTTTATTTATTGGTTGGGTTTTTTGGCTTTGGCTTGGTTTAGTTTTGTGTTTTGCTTTTTTGTTGTTGATGTTTTTTGCTGTTAGTGTTGGGGTTGGGGGGGGCGGGGGGAGTGTTTGTGTTTGTTTGTTTTCCCAAAGGAGAAGGAGTAATTTTCTTAGGCTGCAAAAATACACTTTTTATTATCTTGTAGCTTGATGTCTGTTAGGAGCCAGCACAGATGTGGTACAAAAGAGTCACTAACTATTGAGAGGCAAAAGAGGGTATTTTACTGCGAGTGTTGATGTACTTCTGTCAGTATTTACAGTGACTGCCTCATGGTCTCCAGATGGAATTTAAGATGTTTGTTATGACCCATAAAGGACTAAATGGCCTATCAGGAATTAAATTTCTCCTCATGCTGTTTTGCCACAGCTGCTATCAGCTGATATATGAGACATTATACTTAGCAGGACATTACCCATGAAAGCCTTTTCTCTCATCCTCAGTTCAAAGTAGTCTGAAACTGGCAGATTTCTGGGAAGTCTGCAACATGTGTGATATGGCTTTTTGGAAAGGAATAGAGTCAGAGGCAGGAAGAAGCAGGCTTCTGTCTGAAATTTGTAGAAGACACTAAAATGCACTTGAGATCTTAAGTGTAGTAATTTTCTGATTAAGTATTTTAGTTTGTCAAGTAACAACAAACAACATAATTGTACCTCAGCAAAAGAACTTTGCTAGTTGGTACCTGGAAAAGCATCAAATGCTTCACTGCTCTTCCAATGTATTGTCATATTTCTAGCCTTCCCTTAGAATGATGATTAGCAAACATGGTAGCAAACAATTTACCAAGTCTACAGAGCATTAAGATACTATAATTCACTGTAAAGAATAATTTAATCTAAGTTGCATTTGTCAAAAGCATCAGCATTTCTATGCTATATTCTTTATATTTCCTTATTTGCTTATGTACTGGTCTCTAGAGATGAGACAACTAACAAAGTGAGTACTAGACAATATTGCGGGACAATAATCATTTCAGTATGCAGTTCACAGGTCTCAGAAGTGCAGCTGTCTCAAGTTATATTTCCTTCTCTATGGAGTAAAATTAGTGACAAGATCGTGACTGATTAAACCATTCCTAGTTTAAACCAGTAAGGACAAATTTGAGCTTGATGTCTGATTTTGTGACACATATTTTTTTTTCCATTTGAAGAGTTAGGGAAAACACATTTTCCCTATCCATGCCCAATGAAATCCATTACAAAATCCACTGATGCAGTGCAAGTTGAGAGTGAAATGAGCTGGGTTGCCTGACAGTGTTAGGGAAGCAGAATTTTTCAGACATATTTCCATATTATACAGATTATATGAGCAAAGCAAGTTTTGTGTTTCTGCCTCAGAGATAAAAGACATCTTATTTCACAGTCTAATTAGTTTTAAAAGAATGTGGATCACCAGAGAGTAAAATAGCAAAAGCCAATGGAAGCATTCAGTAAGCCTGAGGCACTCTGCAGATATTCAAATAATATATGAAAAGAAAAGAAAGAAAAAAGGAAAAAAGGAGAAAAAAGATTACTTTGGAAATTCCCCTCTTTCAGGATAACAATTACTCTGAAAATAAATTTTGTATATGGATACTTCCTGTATCTATCTTCACTGCTAAAAAAAGTGCTTCTTCTGGACAAGAACAAGAAAGAAAACCCTAGAACCAGATTTCATAGAAATAATAGATATAGTTTTATAGTTCAGCAACAGATAAATCTAAATAGAAATAATGTTTGGGCTTTCAAGGGGTTTTATCTTTAGTTAAGTATATGACTACTCTTCAGGTAGGCCAAGGAAAAGGAGAAACCCTCAAGAGGCCAATAGACTGCCATTCTCAGAAATAGGAAATTCACTATATTTTGAAATGTATGATTTCTGACATGTTAATAAAAATGTGGTTTTATTAAAACCTTTTTAAAAAAGTATTTATTTAAATTTATCATATTTTCCTGGATTAACTAAGCATTATTTAATTTGTCCTTGGAAACTGGCCACTTCTGCATTAAATATTAGATATAATAAATACACTTGTTAAAAACATAAACATTGGAACTTATTTTGAAAAGTGCTGTATCACTTAATCATTAGTGATATTGTTCATGTTCCAGACCAGCTTGCTTTCAAATATTTGAAAAGCTCAGTATCAAGATGAAGAAACAATTTTGTTTTGCAACAAAAATTACTCAAAATTGTTTGAGAATATTATATTCAAGGTTAAGCTAGTGCAATAAATTAAGGATATTGTCCTGAAACTTTATTGTTTACCTATTCTGAGATTAACTCATGACTCTCAGTGGTTGTATTTAAAATACATTTATAATTTCTCAACTGTTTAGTGTATTTTGGCAACCTTCTGCTTAGAACTGCATTATGTGAATTCTGGTGGCTATACATTTAGCCAAACAGAAGTACATACTTAAAAGCCACACTGAATAAAGCTCACTTCCTCTTTTTCAGGTATGCAGGAATTCCAACAGCCTGAATTTTCAGGAGAGACATAGAGGCTCACAGAGAATATTATAGCCCTCTATGTGTTGGCCACAGAACATGCAATGTGTGTTCACAAGGCTGAAATTGTGGAACAAGGTCCTGTTTTGTTCCTGCTCTTGCTCCTGGCTTGGTCCTATGCAGGAAATCTAGTGCAATTCTAGCCCCTTTAGAGTTGCATTCCTAGGTGGAGGCATTGTTCAGGCAACTCTACCTCTTTCAGGCTACCAGAGGTGGGTTTTGGCAGCATTTTGCAAAGTGCTGATTACCAAATGGCAGGGTTTCAAATCCTGAACAGCTAACTGCCTTTGATTGTAATGTAATTAAGCCTATATAAATAGCTTAGGACTGAACCTTCTGTTAGCTTTGTGCTTATTAAATTGGAACAAAAGAATGTATAGTGCAGCTCCTAATACATTCTATTTATGTAACTGTTTTGGCCCTTTTATGCCCCTCCCCTGCTGTCTCTCTCTAAGGTAGTATAATTATCTGCCTATGGAATACCTTCAAACTTCATACTGGGTGACACCTTACAGAGCTGAAATTTGTTTCAACAAGTGTAAATTTTCCCTCACACCAAAGATCTTTGCAATCTGCAGCCACTTCCATATTACTGTTCTTGAAATGCATGTCACTCTGTGCTTTGTCTGCACTGTGAGAAACGACAGTTCACTTTGTAAGATTTTATAAGGTTTATTGAAACACAACAAGGGACTGAATAAGGAAAAAGGGACGGCGCTGGATGCTTAGCTACAGCCAGAGGCACTCCACCCACACCTGTAACAATCCTTAAAAGTTCTGTTGATAAGCCAACCCCCTGGTAAGCCGACCCTCCCCGCACTCCTGCCGATGCCATTGTTCGGACTCAACACCTCCTTCATCCTGCCTCTCAGAGTCTGTGCATTCCTTCGTGCTCTGACTTCCTCAGTGGTCGGATTACAAAACTTATATGAAAATACCAGATCTTGACAGAACTTCTTTCAACCTTATAACATACATTTAACATTCGCAAGAGCCAGCATCATACTGTCCATTTATTACAAGCATAGTGCTTAGTAAATAAAAGCAAATTAAAAAAAAAAAAAATTCTGCTTGAGTCATGCCAGAATTTTCCACAAAATTACCTATTTCATCTTGAAAACTTTTACTATATTACACCAAGCTCATTGTCAGTCTTTAGAAACAAAACAGCATATATTTTGAGGTGGCAAAGAATAAAAGCAGGTGGGACTTGCTTTTAGAAATGAAGGAACATAAATAGCATTCCTTGGTAAATCTACTCTGTACATAATTCTGTCCTGGGGTAATTTTATTATGCTGGTATTCCCATCCATCTGTTTAGCCTAGAAATAAGTTCTGCACCTTTAAAACTAGAACTGAGGGTAAAGTGGGGAGAAGGAAAACTGGTGGAATTATTTTTATGGCTGTATTGAAAAACATAGAGATAAGAGCTTCAGCTCTCTCTTGGTGCGNTTTAAAGAAACAGTTTTTTCCACTTCTCTCAAAGGAGATTTTTCTCCCAAACTGGTGGGAGGAGAGGCTGCTTGAATTTACTTTCTACAGGTACCCCTTCAGAAATTTTCTCTCTAAATTTGCCCTAAACCAGGACAACTGCAAATAGCAAAGTCCACATTTATGAAATAGCTACACAGAGATTTCTTAGAAGACCCTTTCTTATGAATGTTTAAAAGGTGGACTTTAGCAGAAACACTGTTTAGCTCCTTGTTAGGACTGAAAGGTCTTCCCTTAGAGTGGTGTTTTCCTGATGTCAGTTCATCTACTTACAGTGAACATTCATCTGAAATTTGTTTTCCTTTGGTTTCATTTCCATATCTAGTAATATTTTAATTGCATTTATTGGTTTCTAAATGTGTTTTTAAATGCTTAATAGAGCACTAAATACCATTTCATGGAATATTTTAACTTACTACACATAGTTTGAGGAAGTGTTTGTCTATACTATCTGATTAAATTCCTATTTATATGTGCACATATATCGACGTGGTGAACTTCCATTGCTGCTCACACAAAACTGCATTAGATGTAATTGGCTGCAACAGCTTTTGGTCTGTTCTATTCATTAGATCTTGTGGAGTTTACTTTTTGATATTGTGTCATGCTTATTTTCTATTTTCTTGGCTCAATTATTTTTAATTTCTGGATCAACACCAATATTAAACCCTCAATTTTGTGTCAGTTGATTGTAACTATCACCAGTACATTCTTGTGTTTTTATTCTTCAGGACCATTTGCTGTCAGTCTTCAAGTAGTTTTATACTCAAATAGTTTGCTTCCTCACATCAGATCTGCTTACCTTGAAGACGAGTCTTTTGTCTTGTGTTAGGTTGCACTGAAAGCTTTCTTGAAGTGTTGGCAAATTATGTCTTCAGTTTTCACCCTTTCCTTCAGAAGGTTCAGTAAGATTTATAACAAAGACTTTTATTTTCCACATTTGGATTAGCTTTAATCAAATTGTGTCTCACTAAATGGGAGTCCAGTAAACCATTCACCTGCTTTCCAACCAGGGCATGTTGAAGTCTCATACCCAGCCTAGTGTCCACCATGATTCCCAGACCCTTTTCTGTAAAGCTGCTTTCCTCTGTGGATCCCAGAGAGGTTCCATTGATCCCCTCCAGTTGATCTCCTTGGTGGTGAAGGTCCCCCCCAAAAGCATATAATCTGATGGGTTAATATCCACTCAGGCCAGGTAGGAAAATTCAGGCACCTCCCTGGGGTGGGGGGGAGTTTGGCATTGTCTCTTACAACAGAATCCACATTTCTGGCATCACGTGCAGTCCTGTGGTGCAGGGCTTCAGGAATGACTCTGGGGGGCACTTTGTTGTAGCTTCTTTATATACTTTTTTTTATAATGAACAAAACTTTATGTCAATGTTTGAAGCATGAACTAATTCAATCTCTGACACACAAGTTCTTAAATTTGCCTTCTAGATGTTTTGGGTTTGTTTGTGAGAGATCTGCTAATTTAGAAAAAACACAAAACAAAATCTCTCCCTCTAGACATTTTTTTGAGCCATTTAAATTTGCTGCCAGGAAAAACTTCCTTTCTTGTCACCACTTTTGTATGAGACATATTTCTTGTTTTCATTTCACTAAGACTTGAGAATTTTAAGTAAATTTTTATCTCTCTTTTTTAGCAGGTTTCTCATGAAAAACTGTATTTGATATGACAAACTTGGAAAGAGAATTTCTTCTCTATGCCTTCTACTGTTTTTCTTTTTTTTTGACAGGCTCTATTTTTTTTTTTAAATTGAGTTATATGAAAACTACAAAGCACTAGAAACAAACATAAGTTTTGAAAAGTGCTAAAAAGATTTTTAAAAGAAATCTTGACAAGTTGTTCTAGAAATATTTATAATCTCTACACCAATTATCTGAAGCACTTGTAAATGGACAGAAAATTCATTTGGCACATGAAGCAATGTCTGAAACTTGAAAACATGTACTCTGTATACCAACACAGCAGTCTAGGTATAAATCTCAAATAAATGTAGAATTCTGAAAAACTATCTTGTCTTTTTTGATCTGGGCCTAACCTGTTTATTTGAAAAAGAGGAAAATGAAGTCTGTGCAAGTGATTGGATCCAAAACCAGTATGTAAAATAAGGTGATTTGTCTCCTTGGTGGGCTTTCATTTAAACCTGGACTACATAGTGGGAAACCTGTTCTAGGTTGGAGGATGGAGTACACAGTGTCCAGAGGTCAATGTCAACTTCATTCATTCTTTTATTTTGACTTGGATCTAAATTCTGAGATATGAAAATCATCTGTGATTGAGCTTTGAATGTTTAGTGGCTTGTAGTATATAATGTATATTTAATAACATAAAACCAATATGAGTTTATCTAGCCCTGCTTTATTTGGCTGCAATTTCTCTCATTTATTTTGAAAATTTTATGCAATTTTCATACTAAAATATATAAATTAACAGATACAATTTTAATCATTCCACAGTAAAAGAAAGTATCCCAGAAGATGCGCACAGGTATTTATATATGTATACACACACACACACATATAAACATGTATATACACATATATATACACACTTACTAGAAAAATTGCAGTGAAAGGGCTCTGCAAAAGCAGATTGCCAAGGCCTACAGATCTCTGCTCTGGATAGAGATGTAGAGACCAATGATGCATCTTGGTCTAAACAATTAAAGGATAAAAGTGCTTATCATATATTGTGGCACTTCTTGTTCACAAGGAAATTTGGGGGGCACATTGCTATTCAGGAGTTATAATAGATCTATGTATAAATTAATACAATGGGCTATAGGGCATCTGAAAAATTCTGTCGCTACAAGCTATGGACATTTCAGTAGATCGCTCTTACTAATACTATGCTATTTTTAATAACTAAATGTTCAATGGAACAGACAATAGAATTCAGGCATATTAACTCCTTCATGTCTGTCTTACTAGTAGATAGCTTTCAGAAGCTACTAGAAGTAGCTTTCAGATTTTTGGATCAATTAAGTACTTTATATATGGTTAGTGGTGGAAGGAAAGATTCTCTAAATATAATTTTGCTACTGGATTATCAAAGCATCCAGGATCTGGGTAGTAAAGTACAGCAACAAGTCTCAAGTTTTCTGGAAAATGGTACACTTTTGTGCAGTACTGACAAAAGTGAACTTGTTTAGGAGCAAGCCAACTCTCAACCGTTAATTGCTGTTTCTAGAAAACAGAATTAATAACAAAACAAACATGTGTGTATGTATATATGCTCACAGTGCACAGTGCTCCACTTCATGGAGTTTCACATATGACTTTACAAGTGTAAAGCAGGATTTTGCTTCTGAATAATCTGGATCTGGTTACTTACTGATGTCAGAAAGAAATACCAGAAAAGCTTTGGATAGCTCTTTTACATGCTTCAGCAACAACAGAATTCTTCTGTGATTTTAACAGGGAAAACTGGAATTTTTTGTCCTAATTTTCATCCAGTTGCATGAAAGGACAGATGTGTCTAGACTCCAGGTCTGGAGCAGAGTTCTTAATCATTTCATGGCACTAATATTGTACTTTTAAAGCTAAGTGCATATTCCCTTCTGGTTTTGAAAATGAGGTCATCTATTTGTTGCCATTCAAATTTCAAGTGTAGGCTTGGGTTTTTCTGTGGGGTGTTCACTGTTATCTGGTGGTGGGTTTTTTGTCCCTATGTAATTTGTTTGCTGGTTTGTCTTTTTTCATTAAGTAAGTTCAAACTATTTTTCCTCTTTTGACACAATTACAAGTTTTTCTACTGGACCTAGGCTTTTTTCTGCTCTCTGTTCTTTAGGATAGTAGACAGTTATGGCATCTATCTCTGAAAGAAAGATCTATGCTGTCATTATCTCTGAGGTATGTAGTTTGATACAATTAGCGTTCAGGTTGGGTTTTTGTTTACAGCTTTCAACTTCCTGCTGCTAAATACTGCAGAAGCATCTCCGAGTACCCAAATGTGATTGAGAAAATATGCTAAGCAAAAAGAAATTTATTAAAAAAGAGGTATATTTCATGATCAAGGTTTTAAGAAATGGGAATAAGTTTCTAATTTCTCTTGCAATATAATGCTTTGCAATCCACTTTTAAATCCTTTTAATGTTCCTTAAAAATTTCTTGAAGTGAATCTGTCAGAACTGTTTGAGTTAGAGTTTGCTGGTTTTTTGGATTTCCCATTAAAATCCATCTTTTTTTATGGATAGTCTTCTAAGGATAATGAGAACTGAAAATGTGAATGTTTTCTAAGCAGTATTTAGAGAAACTGGTAAACTTTTGAAAAATATGTGGGGATATTGACAAGGGTCAATATTAATAATCAAACACAGATTCATAAACAAAATGAGATGAGTCTTGCACATAGATGTGGCTTACAGGTCCTGAACAATTTATTTAGCAAACATTTATTTATTTATTTACAAGTTCATATTTTGATCTTCAGCAGCAACAAAATTTAGTTGGTACCATACATATATATCCTGCTCTAATTTTTTAGTTCATTCACAGCTTTGAGTTACCTCAGTAAGTCCTATAAATCTGTCCAGAGCTTCAACAGCATAGCTGGCTGACAAGAGTGTTTTCCTCCTGATGACTTATAGGTATTCCTCAAAACTGTTACTAGTAACTGTTCAGACTATAGTTAATCGTGTCAAGATAACAGTAAATGGAAAGGAAACATGACAGTATTTATAAAAGAAAAATGTCACCAGAGGTAAATCATCCTGTCATGTGGAACAGACTTTAATCTTACATACCTGTTCACATCTGTCTGAGAAACTGAAAACAAAACCACTGTATTTTCACTTCTTTTCAAAGTGAGATATCTTCTGTGGTTTAAAAGTTAACACAGTTTAGATAAATTCAGGATTTTCTTATAGCAAATTTATCCATCTGGAGAGTAAAAAGCTATCAAAAGAAAAACCTGGATACTTTCTGAGAGATGATAATTTTCAATCTTCAGTATCATTGAAAAAAAAAATCATACAGAGGTTGTGTAGAGGGAATCCAGTGTAGCTGGTTCAGCAAAGCGTTATGTGAAACTGTGTAGGCAGACTGTTTTCAAAAATAATTGTATTGCTGGATTTTTTTCATTAGTGCTATTAAGGAACTTTGTGGTGTCATTTTAAGCTCTCATTCACTGAGGATGGATCTATGGAACAGCCTAGCTCTGTGAGTGTTACCAATCTATCAGGCGGATTTAGTCTCAGAAAGGTAGCACTCCTATTAGGTTAGTAGGTTATTTGGCATAGTGCTGCAAGCCAGGAAGCATGAGCTTGGAGGGTTTAGACTGATACTTCAGAGGTACTTATTTTCTTACCTGCAAAATGGATGTACCGGCAGTTAGCCAGTGCTTAGAAACTCAGGAAACACTCTTCCTCAGCTGCTGAACTGATCATTTTTAAAAGACCCAAGTAGGATGCTAGAAGCTGAAGACCGTGAACTTCCACCTTCCTGATAGCTTCCAGGATGAGGCCCCCTTACAGCTTGCCAGGTGGGCTGCCAAAATCTTGTCACATTTCAAAATCAGTTTCCATCCTCAAAGCATTTTTGTATTGACAAAGCAGCACTCCTCAGTAGCATGGTATTTGCACCTGAAACTCTATGTTTTAGTCTCCTGCAAGTACTGTTTGACAGGATGAAATAATAGAACATGAGACGACTGTTGGGTTTGACATACTTTTCCTAAAATAATTGACATTGTTTTAGGTGTGGTGTGTTGCTTATTGTGATGACTGTGTCACTAAAGAGTTCTATTCACACCATAGAAAATTTAGGGATTCATAAACATCTCAGTGATGTGAGGCTGCTGTTTGTCAAACAGGCAAAAGAAGATTAAGAGCTGCATTGCATACAACAGAATATAGCTAAAATCTCCCCATTTTGCAGTTTGCAAATTGTTATTTTTTAGTACCGACAAGTCATTCTACTTCTTAATGGAAGATACATCAAAGGTCATTTTTTTAATGCTTCAACTAAAATTTGGAATATATATTGGAAGAATATAAGATTCTAATTGTACTTTTCTAGGAAAAGATGTTTTTCTTTTATAGACACATATTGTCTCTTGGGAGTTTGGAAGCTTTTCTCCTATAGCTCTTTATTATCAGGGCTTCACAGGTAATAAGTAGTGGTGATGACATAAATTTCATATAATATAAAGAAAAAAACAATTAACAATAGTTCTCAGAAATCATGCCTCACAAGTGAAGTTTTCCTCTTCTGATTAATGTTGATATTTAGTATGCAGAGATCTCATGCATCCTGAGAACAGAACTTTTATCTTAGTACTTCAGCTGAAAAGGTAATAAAAGACAGTAGTTAGATAGACCTAGCCATATACTCACAATATGACTAAAATTTTCATCGTATTCTTTTCCCTCCCGCAGATATTCCTTCTTTATGTAACTGATCTGTGTCTGTGGAGCTACTGCATGATGTGATTTTATTGAAAAAGCAATTTAATCTTCTTGAAAAAAATCACCAAGTCTCTGAAGGGGGTTTCATCTCCCTTGATATATGACGAATTTCATCATGGTTTGGTTACCTAAGTGTTTTCTGAGATAAACTTTGTACTTCAATTTGGTACTTGGTACTTGACTCTATGTAGTTAAATGTTCTGTAGTTCCGAGAAAAACTTGTTTGAAGTTTAGTTCATATATAGTTGCAGTACATTCCAACTGCATCTTAAATGATAAGAAAGACTTAAAACAACAATCTGTTTGCCAGGAATAAAAATGTTTCCATAGTACTATGACACCAGTCCACTGGTGAACTACAGTAGTGCAAAAAAGAGGAAATACTCTTATCTATGTTCAGAAATATAGGGAGTTTATGTTTGTAATTTTTGCATCTGGTGAACTTAGTCACGTAGTTTCTTCAGATGTATCTATGTTTCTAATTTTATTTTTTTTGTTATCTGTCAAGAGTTTTCATCTTCATAACAGAGTTCTTCTTAAGAGCGTATTAAAATTACATTTATTTCTGTCCTCTTAAATATCTAAAATCTGTGAAAACTCCCTTCTGTCACTGTTACTCATACCCCTGGATCTGACTCCTGCTAATATCTTCTAAATTAGCTTTTAATGTGGGTCAATAGCCTTGACTTTTTGTTTGATGCTTTCTGCTCTACCTAATGAAATCCAATTGTACAAATAAGCTTATATTTTCAACTGTTATTGAGACTGCCTTAAGATCTAAGGCCAGTCAATTTTATACTTCTTTATCTCTGCGATCCCTCTACAGCAACTACTCACAGCCTGACCTGCCTTGGCTTCTTGTCTCGGTTTGAAAGAAAGGTATCTACTAAGGAAGGCAGGAGCCTCTCTTAGAACAGAAAATGTAATCCCCTTCTCTCTTGAAGTACTGTAATTTTGAAATTAAGAGGCTTTCAGGCAGAATAGGAATAACAGTTCTCTACTAGTGTGTGTAACAAGGCAAACAAACAACAACAATGGCAGTGACAGCAACCAGAACCACAAACCCAGTGGCCCCTTCTCGGCCGCAGGCCCTTTCCCCTTGCTGCAGTTCCGGTCACGGCCAGCAGGGGCGCTGGTGGCTCCCGGCGGGCAGGGCGG
>VWYN01001426.1:1008-18220 GCA_013400075.1 Hippolais icterina
CGGACACACCTCGGACACACGGACACACCTCGGACACACGGACACACCTGGGACACACGGACACATCTCAGACACACAGACACCCCTCGGACACACAGACACAGCTCGGACACACCTCGGACACACAGAGACACCTTGGACACACAGACACACCTCGTCCCCAAAGGGAAAAGCCTGTGGGCCTGGTATCTCTGAGTCTGAGAGCATTTTTAGCCTGCTAACAGTTGCTCTTTCCCAAGGGAAAATTTCTCAAGGAGTTTCCTTCTCAAAACAATCTTGTAGAAATAATATTCTTTCTCAAAACATTCCTTAGCCAGGTGGTGTTTTTCTGCTCTCTAGTTTAACCAATGGTTTAGAGAAGTGTTGTTCCTATTCACCAATCATGCTGGGTCTGTATCACAACTTATAAAATACCAGGAAGAGTTGGACAATAAAGCTTTTCTGTGCTCATTTGCCTTCTGAGAATTATTGGAGTCAATCATTTTTATTTTGTGTCCAACAGAGACAGAGACCCAGGCTGGGACACGTTCTCTGGCACAAGAGGAAGATGGAGACTCCCACTGATGCCTGAAGTTTTGGCTTTCATGTTTTCAGGCTCTGTGCTGCCCAGGGGTGCAGCTCTGAGCTCACATCAGTGTCACAGAGCAGGGACACAAAACAAATCCTTGTCCTGCTGCACACCAAGGACAACTTTCAGCCCAACAGCACAAACAAGGGTGGCTGGAGGGAGGAACGAGAAGGATGGGAGCTCACAACCTGAAGCTGGAATTGGACCATTAATGAAAATATGAAAATTTTGAAAATATGAAAATTCANCTCTTGTCCTGCCCAAGGTGGATCCTGGAGGTTTTTCAATAAATCCCTACATTATTCTCTACTCTGTCCAGTCTCTGTTCCAGCTCAGCCTTCCCCACGAGGGGTCCCCACGCTGTCACACCCCTGGGTCACTGCCCTGTCCCCAAGCCCAGCCCAGGGGAGCTGGGGACACTCACGGTGATGGCTCCTTTCTCCTGCATCCTGCCGGGGGTGTCGTGCAGGTCAGCGAACTGCACGGCCACCTGCTGGTACATGGGGAGCAGGAACTCCTCCCGCTCCTTCAGCTTGGCCTCCAGCTCCTTCCTGTCCGCCGGGCTCAGCTCGGGGGTGCCTGAAAACAACACAGAACAGCTCAGAACAGCTCAGAACAGCTCAGAGCAGCTCACACCCTGCAGGGAGCTCAGGGGTGCAGCTCCAGGCAGGCCAGAGCTTGGAAAAGCCAAAGGACAAACCCCGGAGCGTCGGCTCCCAGCAGTGCCCAGCAAATCTCTGAGCTCCAGGCTGGATTTTGTGCCACAGAGACTCAGGCAAGAGCTCCGAGGGTGTTTTCACCATGGAAACTCTGTTCCATTTAAATGCCAACATTCTAAGCCATCAATTAAGTGACATTTACGGGACTTACTCCTAAAAGAGAATAATGTCCCAACACGCTGTTCATTTAGCAGGGAGCGCAGAGCGTGGCACACCACGCTCACCACTGTGAGTTCTCCTGCCAGAGCCCACTCCAGAGCTCTGCAACCACAGCAGCGAGCCAGAGCAACCCCAGGCCAACAAACCCAGCTCAAACCACCGGGCAGGAGCTTTACAGAACCCCCAAGAGGGACCAACTCCACCCAGCGCAGAATCCAAGGGTGGAATTCACTGTCCCTGGGCCCAAACGGGCTCACAGAGGGTGATCAGACAAATTCATCAAGGAAATTCCAGCACAGGCTCCTGAGCATGAAGATCAGATATTAATCTGCTCTCAGGAAGCCTCTAAAGCACAGCTGGAAGCTGAGACAGCATCCTGGGGGCAGCTGCACCTGCAGGATGCTGCTGCTCTTTCCATGGCTCATTCCCACAGACACCAGGATCCAAGGCTGCTGCTCCAAAGGGAGGAGCTCCCCAGTGGCCTGAGCCCTCCAGTGCCTCTCACACCCCCCAAATCTGTGTTTTTCCAAGGCACAGCCCCTCCAGACAAAGCTCCCTCCCAGGGAAGGAATGTTTTTTCCTGTGCCTACCAATACAAATGTTACCTAACCCTTCAGACGCAAGTAAAAAGGTTTTAATTAAGAGAAGCTCCCCTTATAACCTTCAGAATAAAAAATTATCTATATTTATCCACGCTGAACTCCCAGGCTCCCAGGTTTTAATGGCAACACAAGCACTTAAGGCAGCCTGGCTGGTGAATTCCGGCCCCTGCCACCGAGTCCACCCAGCCAGGCCCAGTAATGATTTAGGTGAGATTAACAAATATGTCAATGTCTATTTTCTGCTTAATTTAAAAGCAGCGTCTATAAAGATTTTTGACTTCTGAACCCTGTTCTCCTGGAAGAAAGAAGGTAACAATGAGGAGGGGGGATAAAGAGTGATTATCCCATCATCGATCGTTTGTCAGGAGCATTTCTTATTCACTGGACTATTGTAAAAAGCTAAGCTCTCGATCAATCCCGTAAGCCCCCTGTACAATTAAATATCTTGGAATGGTTTTCTTTCTTTCCTAGTCAGATCTTGAGGCCTCAGGGTTTTTCAGAAAGCCTGGGCTTTATTTATTTATTTCTCAAGCTTAAAAAAAAGAAAAGAAAAAAAGAAGTCTCCTTTCACAAATCTTATCCTGGCAAGGAGAGGGGAGTTAAAATATGGGATTCCTTTGCTCTAGAGGTACTTGACAGTTAATGAAACTGTTAAAGTTTAAATCATAGGAACATTATAGACCCCTAGGTATGGATTGGCTGCTGATCAATAGGGAAACAAAAGGAGCAGCGCTCCGAGCCAGCCCCATTGGGTTCCAGGAGGAGAGAGCCTGGGGAGAGCCTGGGTTCTACAAGGAGAGAGCCTGGGTTCTATGAGCAGAGAGCCTGGGTTCCATGAGGAGAGCCTGGGTTCCATGAGGAGAGAGTCTGGGTTCCATGAGGAGAGAGCCTGGGTTCTATGAGCAGAGAGCCTGGGTTCCACGAGGAGAGAGCCTGGGTTCCATGGGCAGAGAGCCTGGGTTCCATGAGGAGAGAGCCTGGGTTCTATGAGGAGAGCCTGGGTTCTATGAGCAGAGAGCCTGGGTNGTTCCATGAGCAGAGCCTGGGTTCCACGAGGAGAGAGCCTGGGTTCCATGAGGAGAGCCTGGGTTCCATGAGCAGAGAGCCTGGGTTCTGTGAGCAGAGAGCCTGGGTTCCATGAGCAGAGCCTGGGTTCCATGAGGAGAGCCTGGGTTCCATGAGCAGAGAGCCTGGGTTCTGTGAGCAGAGAGCCTGGGTTCCAGGAGGAGAGAGCCTGGGTTCCATGAGCAGAGAGCCTGGGTTCTATGAGCAGAGAGCCTGGGTTCCATGAGCAGAGAGCCTGGGTTCCACAAGGAGAGAGCCTGGCAGGCAGCTGGGGCACCTCCAGGAACGTGTGTGACCTCCCTAACCCGGCAGGGAGCACGGGGCACTCTCCAAGTGCCAGAAAATGTCACCTTTCTCTTGGACTGCAGCTTCCTCTGCAGCCTCCATTGTGCTCCAGAGAGCCCTGGGATGGGAAAGGGCTGGAAAACATCTTAATTCTGCTCCCAACATCTCCAGGGCCCACCCACGGCAGGGAACACCCTAACACCTCTTGGTTCTACACTCTTTTCTCTTTTTTAATCAGCAGCAAAACTGCCTTGACCAAGTTGAAGAGATGCCCTGGGACAGCAGCAGCTTTGGGGTCCCACCTCACCTCCACACCTGCAACAACAGCCTCCCCCACCTGAATCTCACCTTCTCTTCCCCTGCCTTGAGCAGAACAGCTGCCAGATATAAATATTTTCCCTCCTGTGAGGGTGGGGAGGCCCTGGCAGAGGTTGCAGAGCAGCTGTGGCTGCCCCTGGATCCCTGGAAATGTCCAAGGCCAGGTTTGGAGCAAACTAGGACAAGGAAGGTGTCCCTGATGAGCTTTAGGGTTCCTTCTAATCCCAACCATGCTGGGATTCCAGGAAATTCAGCCAGGGCAGCAGAAATGCCAAAGGTGTCCAGGCTGCCCAGGCAACTCCTCCCAGCCCAGCTGGAGGGAGCTGCTCCAGAGGGGAGAGAGAAGGTCACAGGGAGGCACTCACGTCCCTGGAGAGACAGGCATTTTTGGATTGTCTCTTGTTTCTTTAAATGAGACGGGCTGTAATTGCTTCACTAAATATTCAGCAGGATTTATGTCAGAAAGGTGCAGCATGAACAGCCAGTGAAGGTCACACATGCTCGTGGCACGGGCTGCAAATATCCTTGTACAGAATCCTGCCATTCCCACTCTGGTCTTTCCCACTCTTTGCTCCTCAGGTCTCAATTCTGAGCAGGTGAAGTGTGGCAGGGACAGAATTCCAAAAAATTCCTACCCCCAGCCCTCCTGGGTGGATATCCCAGGTGCCAAGTGCCAGGGAGGAGCTGAGAGAAAGCAGGAGCTGCTCTTGGAGCCGTGTGGCTGTGAATTAACACCAATTTAAATGCAGCAGCACCTGCACATGGAAGCAGCTGCTGAAACCAGCATCACCCACAAAACAAAGTTACAAACTGTGTTATCCAACACCCCTGAGAGACGGGATCAAAGGAGAAGGGATTTCTCCCAGGTTTTCCTAAAAAACTGGCAGTGGGGGTCAGTTCTGGTCCTGCACCCCAAAGTGTTTATTTCCAGAGAGGAACTGCTGTGCTGAAGTGGAGCTGAGTGATGAACATTTGAGTGTTCACTCGTTATTTGGAAATTTAAAGACAATTTTGGGATGCTCTTTAGCCAAGTAAGGTGTGAACCAAGCCCCAGCAGCACAGACTGACTGCTCCAGGAAATGAAATACATGAAATAAATAGAATTAGAGGTGCATTCCAGCACACAGAACATCTCACAGGATCAGCGAGGAGGACATTGCCACTATCACAACACACATCAGGTGATGACTGGATGCTGCCTTTTTCCTACAAGAAACATGGAAATGGCACAGCCAGTCTTGCTGTGCCTGGAGCCATTCTGCCACTCCCTTCACTCATATTCCCATTTCTGCTCCCATTTCCCTGCACCTCTGACACAAGGCACAGAATCTGTGTGATCAGGCTTATTTTCACTCCACTCCTGCATGGTTTAGTTCAATTGTAATAAATAAATACAATTGGATTTCTATATTTTAAACCCTGGCCCAAGGCTTGCAGGCTGGCCCATCCCTACATTTCTGGGTGATCCCTGCACACCCATTCCATGTGGGAATGCACTCTGGGGCAGGGTAAGGGCCAGCCTCTCTCCCCCTGCCCTCTGCTGGAACAGCCCAACTCTGAGTGACACTTTAATAAACCACGGGGCTAATCAACATTTCAGCGATGGTGCTGCAGAATTGATAATGAACAGATTTATGTCAAATGATTCGATATCTGCCAGCCTCCCCTGCTCTCCCACTCCCCGGCCACCGAGTCCAAGCCGGGCGTGGGCTGGTGGGAGAGCATCTCCCTGGTGCTGCTCTCCAGAGCTCCGGGGAGGGATGACAGCCACTCAGGGGTTAAAGAGAGGCAGTGAACCCCCAGCTAATGAGTAAGAATTCAGCAGGCAGTGTAAGATAAATGGAGCTTTCTCTGCTTCTGCTGGAGTCAGCATGAACTGCGGCCCTGCGGCTTGTTTGTGGCAAATGGAGTGCGCGAAATATCAAAGGGCAGTGATCCAGAAGAAGACCGACTTTGACAAATTTTAAATTGGCCAGAAAGAAAACCAGGAGAAAAAAAAAAAAAAGAAAAAAAAATTATGCAATTCAGTGTGTCCTGCAATCTTGGTTTTCCTGCTCTGGTACGGAATCAGTGCCAAAACAACAGCAATGATCACACAGATGCTGGGAGCAATTACGATCCATCTCAGGGAGATGCTTATCAGTGACTGAAGCTTTTAGAGCTCTGCCTATGTACAGTTGTAAGTGACTTGCTCTTGTGTTGCAGTCATTTTAATTAAAGTGTGTGGAGTTTGCTGGGAGTAATTACCCTGTAGAGGAAGAGGGGGGAAAAAAACCCCGACCAGGCTCCTCATGGCGCCGGGTTTTTGAGGCTGTTGGCACAAAACTCTATCCCATCTTTCCCCTTGTGGTTTTTTTTTCCAGTGTCCCACAGGATTCTAGGGTGGCCTGCAGGTGCCCTGCACCACAGAGGTGAGTGAAGGTGATGCTCTGCTCCCCCTCCCTCCAGGATTTCCACACTCCACGGCATTCCCGGTGGAGGGAATGGATCCATCCCCTGCAGCAGGGCTGGGTTTGCTGCTGGCACAGCCAGGGCTGTGTGGGGTGAGGGTGAACACCCCCAGCAGCAGCAGCACTGCCCTGCAGGGCCGTTCATCCCAGCTGGGTGCTCAGCACATTCCCTCCCCTCAGCACAGACCTGATTCCTCCTTCCCTGGAGATTCCTGCTCTCCCTGTCTGACTGGGGAGCTGGGGGTCCTGCCTGCCCTCAGGAACTCCACTGAACACCTCCAGAGAGCTTTTTTGGGGTCTCTGAGCTCGGTCTCCATGATTTGGGGTGGTCACTGCCCCTCTGCTCCTAAAGGGACACTGTCAAGTCTGACAGAGGCCAAAAGTCAGAGGTTTGTTGGAAATAACCTCCTTGCTGCAACTGCAGACCTCAAAACTGGGATTTAAGTCACAGAATAACAGAATGGTTTGAGTTGAAAAGGACTTTAAAGATCACTTCATTCCACTCCCTGCCATGGGCAGGGACACCTTCCACCATCCCAGGGCACCCCCTCACCCTTCACCTGTTATTATTCTCTCCCCGAGGCTTATCAGGAGGGTTGTTTTGTATATAAATTGTTGCCCCGCCATAAATTAGAAAAAAAGCCAAATAATAAAATGTAACTGCAGCAATAGCCAGGATTTATCAGTCATTTGCAGAACACTTTTCCTCCTGAAGGATCCCAAAAGGCTTTATAAATTCAAGCCATACCCACATGGCACGCTTCTCCCTCCACTGAAATGTAGTCAATTTTGGAGGTAAAAGGAGGCTCTGTAAGATTATACTCTTATAGTAAGAGCCAGTAAAGAACTGTTTAAAGAGCCTATTCCCCCGAGAGAGAACATATCTGATATTAAGTGCATTTTGCTGAACACTCTGTATTTTGGGATGTTGAGTGTAGAGCAGGCACTGGGATGGTAATAACACAACCCAGTGCCAGCCCTGAGCTCTGCACAGCCCCCCCGTTCACAGAGACATGGACAACACTCCTGATTCCCTTGGAACTGAAGAGCACACGGATATCATTACTGCAAACTACCCCAGACACTCAGTGACAGCCCAGCAGCCCAAAATGCCTTGGATCAAACCCTTCCTTATGTGAAATGACGCCCACTGAAGGTTTGGCCCACAAACCTTTAGTGAGTGAGCTGGAAATGAGACCCAGGCACGTGCAGTGAGGGTCTGTTGTGAGATCCAGCCAGTAAAATATGATAGAAAAGAGCAATCAGCTCCAAACCCCACGACATGACACAGCCTGGGTACGCTGAGCATGCACAGGTATCACCTCACACATGCAGTGGTCTCATCTGGTTCTCTTCCCGAGTCAGAGAACAGTAAATAAAAATGAAAAAAACTCTGCTCCAATGCCCCAGTGCCCCGGGAGGGGTGCCCCAGTGCCCCAGGGAGGGGTGCCCCAGCGCCCCAGGGAGGGGTGCCCCAGCGCCCCAGGGAGGGGTGCCCCAGTGCCCAGGGAGGGGCGCCCCAGTGCCCCCGGAGGGGCGCCCCAGTGCCCAGGGAGGGGTGCCCCAGTGCCCCCGGCGGGGTGCCCCAGTGCCCCAGTGCCCTGGGAGGGGTGCCCCAGTGCCCCAGTGCCCCCGGAGGGGCGCCCCAGTGCCCCAGGAGGGGTGCCCCAGTGCCCCAGTGCCCTGGGAGGGGTGCCCCAGTGCCCCAGTGCCCAGGGAGGGGTGCCCCAGTGCCCCCGGAGGGGTGCCCCAGTGCCCCAATGCCCAGGAGGGGTGCCCCAGTGCCCCCCGTACCGAGGCGCTCGGCCAGGCCGATGTACACCGGGTCCACCCTGCGCATGGTCTTCACCAGGTCCTTCCTGCGGAACCGGATCTCCACCGTGCCCTCGGGCTCCAGGATCCCTCCTCTGCAAAAGGAAAAAGAAAGGCACTCCTTACACCTGGCTTTGAGCTCATCAGACACAAAACTGAACGGTCTGATGTGTGTGAGATGAGAACAAGGTGAAAATTTTTAGCTCTGGTTTATCCAGGCTGAAAACGCGGATGAGGTTCCACCCTGGAGTGTCCAGCCCCACGGAAACAAACTGGCCCAGGCCCCGGGGAGCAGCCCAGGCAGCCCCAGCTGGCCCAGGCAGAGGGTCCGTACCTGCTCTCCCTGTCGGCGTACATCTCCATGTGCCGGGGGTTGATGGTGGGGTCGATGACCACCCAGGAGCCGCCGCGCAGCTCCCCCTGCGGCGGGATGTAGATGAGCACGGGCTGCCGGTACTCCCGCAGCCCATCCACGATGTACGCACCGAACTTGAGCACCTGGTCGTACATGTCTGGGGAGGGACACACAGCTGGGTCAGACAGGGCTGGGACAGGGCACAGAGCTGGGACAGGGACACACGGCTGGGACAGGGACACACAGCTGGGACAGGGACACACAGCTGGGACAGGGACACACGGCTGGGACAGGGACACACGGCTGGGACAGGGACACACGGCTGGGTCAGGGACACACGGCTGGGACAGGGACACACAGCTGGGACAGGGACACACGGCTGGGACAGGGACACACGGCTGGTCACACAGGGCTGGGGACAAGGACACACAGCTGGGGAGGGACACAGACATGACCGGGACAAGGACACGGGTCAGGCATGGCTGGGGACAAGGGCGCAGGTCAGACATGTCTGGGGAAGGACACAGGTCAGGCATGGCTGGGGACAAGGACACAGACAGGGCTGGGACAGGGACACACAGCCTGGAGTCACAGCTCATCCGTGCCCCAACTTTGGACACTTCAGGGCTGGGGCAGCCACAGCTTCTCCAGGAACCTGTGCCAGCACTCCCATAGGGAGGAATTTCTTCCTGATACCCCAAAAATCCATCCTACATCCACCTTCCTCCAGGTTAAGGCCATTCCCCTGTCCTATCACTGCACACCCTGGGCAAAGCCCCTCTCCAGCCTGCAGGATGCTCCCACACCAATCCAGCCACGGGACCTCCTCTCTGGAAATCCAGCCTGGAGACTTTCCATGGAACCACATCTATGGCAGGGCTGCAGGCCCTCAGCTCACACCAGCTGCCCTGGGGATGACCCACCCCTGATTTCCCAGCCCTAAACCATTCCCAGAGTTTGGGAAATCAGGCTGGGTACATCTGCACTGCCCAATTCCAGACTTACTACCCTGGACCTCTCCCACAATTCATGCAATGTGAATAAAATGCACCTAAGGGCAGCAGAGCTTTTCCAGATCTTCATAAAAATGTGTGTGGGGAGGGATGGGGAGCAGCACTCTGCTCTTCCTCCATTAAAATTTGTTTAAGGCAGTTTGCTCAAAATTAATAAGAACAACTCCGCTGTGTAAAGACAGTACATTGAAAATATCAGCCCCAAAGGTGATTTAAATAAAAGAGAAAAGGGGAAGGCAGAAGAATTTCTATGAGATGATATAGCTTCTAATGGATACAGCTTGTAATGGAAACGGGCACTCTTGAATATATATATTTTGTTACATATAATTGTATCTAGAAGTATTAAATCAAAATACAAGAAATGAAAAATAGTTATTAGGCTCATCTAGCCCACCTCTTTGTTCACACAGCACCGTCTCCTCCACCCTGCTTTTGAAAGCTCCCATTTAGAAACCCCAAACAATAAATCTGCTGCTTCTTTAGGGGCATTTCCACCGCCAGACAGATGAGATTCCCCTCAGAACTCAGCCAAACTTCCCCTCCCTCCCCGTTAATTCCACGTCCCCTCCCCTTGTGCCACCCCACACGGTGTCTGCACTCCTGCAGCTCACCACAAACAGCAGCAGGACCCTCAGTGGGGTTTGTGCTCAGACATCACAGGCACCCATCCCTCATCTCTCCTCCCACCCCCTCCATCATTGGGGTTTTTTGCTTGGACCCTCCCAGTTTGCCTCATTTTTTCTGGCCATTAAAATACCAGTGCAGAGGAACTTAAGGAGCTGCATTTATGTACCTCACAGGAACAGTCTGAATACACTGAGACACTTTTGTTCATCTAAAATCCTTCTGTCCCTCGAGAAAAAACTCATTTCTGGGGAAGAAAGACTCCAGCCAAGGTCCCTTTGTCATTTAACCCTCATTTTAGCGTTAAGCATTAACATGAACATAATTAAGCAATTAACTCTTTGGGAAACACACATTCTTTTGTATTTTAAATAAATATATACACAAACAAATATATATAAACATATATTAGCACCACAGGCACTGATAGGACCTCTCCATTTCATTTCCAAGGTCATTGCCAAACACCCAAGAAAAGGAATTTAATGTTATTTAAGAGGTATCAAATGCTGACAAAAGGAAGAACAATTTATTCCCTCTAATTGGGAATAAACATAAATCCTAGCAGAGACAGTGAGGACTGAGAACCAAACAAAACTCCAACCTTTCCCTTTGTCCTGAGCAAAGAGAAAGACTCAAAAGGGGTGACAAATTTATTACTAATTATACAATTATTTTATTATGTAGTGCTAGTAATAAACCACTTGAAGTACTTTCAGCTAATTCTAGTGTTAAGAAAATAATTGCTTGATTCAAATTATTTTAACTGAATTAATTCTTTACTAGACATTTTTTACTAGTGCTACATAATAAAATAATTGTGTAATTAGCAATACATTTTTCACTCCTGCCACGGGTATATATTTTACTCAGGTGAAGTGCAGAGAAGAGCAGCACTAATTGTTTGAACAGGGCAGAAGGGAGGAGGAGCAGAGGAATTGGGGGAATTTGCTGCTTTCTCACAGCTCCAAAGCTCCCTCAGGTTTCCTGGGGAAGGATTTGATTTCCCAGGTGCCAGGGGGTGGTCAGGGAAGCATTTCTGTGCCCGTGGATCTTTTGGGGTCAGCCTGGCAGGAGGATGAGCCTCACCCTCCATGGTTCTGCACTCAGCTGGTAATTCTGGGGCCCTGCAATGCAGCATTCAATGTCCTGGGATCCTGATGAAATAACTGATTAAACCCCAATATTTGTGATTAAATAAAACCAAGTGCTGGCTTCCTTTGCACACTCAACACTGCAGCAAGGCCAGTGGAGCTGCTGCTGCTGGGGCTGGGGCTGGAGACCCCCTTGGTGCTCCCAGACCTGGAGACACCCTTGGTGCTCCCAGACCTGGAGACACCCTTGGTGCTCCCAGATCTGCCAAATCTGCTGAGGACATTCTCCTCCCTGACTGCCACCACCAAAGGGTCCCCACGGTGCTCCAGGCCAGAATTCCTGCATTAATTCAAACCTCAGCCTAATCTGAGCAATCTGAGAAGTGTCCCTGTCCATGGCAAGGGGTTGGAGCACTCAGTGCCAGGGTTTAGTTGAGGTGTTGGGGCTGGGTTGGACTCCATGATCTCAAAGGTCTCTTCCAACCCAGAAATTCTATCCCCCTGTGACTGAGATCTTTGGGTGCCTCCCAACCCAAACCAGGCTGGGCTTCCAGGAGCAGCCACCTGCAAGGCAGAGATGCTGCAGGGTGTCCCCAGGAGAGCAGAGCTGCCTCTGCACGAGGGTGGGCACAGAGCTCTGTCCCTTTGCTGCCCCCAGGGACACCCAGCCTGCCGGAGCTGTCCCCATGTCCCTGTGTGTAAATCCTGGCACTCAGAGCCCTCCCTGCCCCTCTGGAGCTGGAACCAGCCTGGCTGGAATATCAGATGGCACCTGGAGACAGCACAGGCCATGACACCCCATCAACCCCACCCCACACAGCCCCAGCTCCAACCCGGCCCCTTCACCGCACTGAATTATTTCATTTAATTTCAGTTTTTTATTGTTATTTATCATCTATCCCGGGCAAAAACGAGAAATAAACCAGGAGCCCCCGATGAGAGCAGGGGGATTTGCATGTGATCAAACCCTCCCTGCAGAGCCCAGGACCCTGGTGCTAATTTCCAGGGAATTTCACGCTCGGATGTGTCCCCGTCGCGGGTCACCGCCGGTTCGCCCAAATAAACCCCTGCCAAATGGCTCCTCCAAAGGAATATTCCAGCCAGTTTTTCATAATTTAATTTCACATTATGCTCAGGAGCCTTCTGGCCACGGGGAGAGCTCGTTGGGGAAACCAGCAGCACCAGCACCACCCTTATTTAGGGCGTTATTTATTTATTTTGCAGCAGGAATTAGACCTCCCAGGCAGACTAGGAAAGAGGGGGTTTAATTTTTTCCCTCTTTTTTTTTATTCTTTTTTTTTTTTCATTTTTTCCCTCCCCCTTCACTAATGTCAATTTTCAGCATAGCAAGAGCTGTCTCTAATCTTTTCCTACTCATTACACACAATTTTGGAGTCATTTTACCCACAGTGCAGTCGGCTCCTGGCAGTGTGTTTGTGTGCACTGAGGGGTGGCATAATTGTTTATTTTCCCTCCCTGCATAATCCCCAGCCAGCACTGAAACCAAAACTGCAAACAACTCCCCGAGGGACGCCGAGAGTGTCAGGAGACACCAGCAGCAAGCAGGAGGCTGGAAAATGCAAGGAGCAAGGTGCAAACTGCAGTGGCTCTGCCCTTCCCTCCTCCTCCTCCTCCTGCCAGCTGGCTGGAATAACTCAGGATATGCAATGGAAATATTAACATCCTCAGGGCTGCCTGTTCCACCCAGCCCCAAAGCTTAAACTTCAGTTTCTGAGGAACCCAGCAAGGCCAGGTCTGACATTTTAAGGTAAAACGACATTTTAAGGTAAAACAATATTTAAGGACTAAATAAGGTAAATAAGAAGCTAAAATTCATCAACAACTTCCCAGTGAGTTGTGTGGCTGGGAAAGCAACTCATGTAGGGAGAGCTGTAGCTGCACATGGAGCAGAATCCACCCTCAGAGGCAATGGGGATTTTGCAGAGGGAAGAATTCCGCCCTCTTTTGCCACCTGCAAGCTCAGGTGCCCAGCTGAGGAGCCAGCAGAGCCCAGCAGCCTCTGCCTCGCTGAGAACTTCCACCAGCCCAGTGCCCCTGGAACTTCTCTCACACAGCTGAGAGGCCCTGAGCTCATCTTTTCCTTCCAATTTTTCGGTATCAATCTCACATCCCTGGCACTTCACATTTCAAGCAGCACTCTGTGGTGCCCTGAGCAGCCAAGGCAGAGCCAGAACCACCCCCAGGACAGCTCCAAAGTGCTGCTTACCTTTCATTCCCCCAGAGAAGCCTCTCCAGTTTGCAAAGACCATCAGGGGCAGCCCTTCCCTGTTGAAGTCCTTGATTGCCTCGGCTGTTTTGAAGGCAGAGTCAGGGAACCACACCTGCCCAGCCTGCTGGATTATCTGGTGGCAAGAAAAATCAACTGTCAAGTCTTGAAACACATTAATGTAAGAGTTAAAACAGAGAAAAAATGATCAGGAGCTGTGATGTGGGATAAACAACGAGGAGCATGGCACGTGAAATGTGTGGGATCTGCTTGGCCGTGGGAAAATTGGGACAATCCTTTTTTCAACAGCAGCATTCCCATTAATTCAGCCAAGAAAAGAGAGTATGGACAGCTTGAAACTGTGATGCTGTGAGGAAGGGAAGGAGAAGAGAAAGAAAAGGACACAGAGAGGAGAAAGCCCCGGAGAGATGAGGCAGGGCCAAGGCTGTGAAATCAGGCAGGGGAACAGCAAAATGTCAGAGCAGCGAGGCCATGGAACACCCCAGCCACAGCAAGAGAAAAGAGAAGGGATTTTGTGGTTGTCACATCTCCTGGGCCCTAATCCCTGCCCCACCCCTGAGGGAAGCAGGAGTGCTGGGGATGTGTCTCCTGGAGGAAAATGGTCACCAACAGTGCAGGCACTGCTCCAGCAGCTGCCAGGCACTCCCAGCTCTGCAGGAATGGCTGCACCACCTTTGGGGAGAGGAGGGAATCCCACCTGCATGAGGGATCCTTGCACAGGGACATTGGCAAAGGACAAACAGGGGTAGGAGCACACGGCCCACCCACCTTGGCCTCCGAGTCCAGGTTTGCGGGATCAGCGGGAATGCTCAGCTCCACCGTCCTCGTTTCCACGGCAACCACTCCTACAGGTATTCCTCCCAGCCTGCAAACAGGTGAGACACAAAATTCCTGCTGCTGCTGCATGGCCAAACACCCAGCAGAGACAAACAGCAGCAGTGCTGGGGCTCTCTGCCGAGTTCCAGAGAGGTCACAGCTCTCAAAGCAAAATCTGTCCCAAAAAGGAGCACATTCCCCTCTAAATATTGAACAGAATAAACCCAGCCTGGATTTGGAATGGTAAATCCATGTATCCAGCATCCTCCACCTGCCATCACCCAGATTTTGGTACTTACGGTCTCAACCGTGAGAAATCAGAGAATCCCAGAATGGGTTGGGAGGGACTTGAACCATTTCCTGCATTTCCCCCATTGCTGCAGCTGCAGGGTGACTGCCAGGCGGGCAGGGTGCAGGGCCAGGAGGCTGGGCAGGGGTGCAGGCAGCAGGGAGGGTGCCCAGCTCTGCCTCCCAGGCCCTCCTGCACACAAAAGCCATGGAGGCCACGCTGCCAGGACAGTCCCAGCAGAGCCCCCTCTCCCTCCCCAGGCAGCCCAGGCTGATGACACACGAACAGGCAGGGAACAGGCAGGGCCCATGTGCACTGAGGGGCTGGAAATATTCCCATTCCCTATGATGAAGAGGCTGCTGGAACCCCGTAATTGCAGAAGCCGTCTTAAATCGGTAACTTATAACTTCTATATTAGGGCCCATGTGACCTAATAAAGAACATCTTTATCCAAGTATTACAGTTATTTATTGAACTTGAAAACAGCTCAAAACAACTTCTGTTTTCCATAATACTTCATATAAATTTTATCAGGCTAGCACATGAAGATGCTACATCTTGTTTTATAGTGTGTCCCTGGACAAGTTGCCATAGAATAATAAAAGACAATTTACAGCCAACAGCACACATATTCCAAACATACATACAAGAGATGAGTTTTGGCAGCACTTACAGTAACAATCCCAGAAGAATACATTCATATTTGTTTTTTTCAAAGTGCCACTGCTTTTGAAAGGAGTCTGTTTCATTTGTGTTATATATCTCTGCTGAGTGAGAGTCCAAAGCCACTTGGAATTTGTCAGAAGAAAGGAACTGCAAGTGAAGCTGAGCATGGACAGGGAGCTTCTGGCTTTGCCAAATCATTGATTTCCACCCCTGGCACATTGCTTAGCCTGGAAGCCTTTAAATTATAGAATTATAGAGCCATGGAAAGGGTTGGAAGGGACCTTAAAGGTCATCTCATCCCTTTCTTTCCAACTCCTTCTATTAAATAGATATATATACACAGAGAGAGAGAGAAAGAAACAATCACAGGAATGCTGTGTTCTAAAGAAATGCAAAGCACAACCCAAACTGGATTTCTATGATTGTCTAAAACACCTCAGAACTCACCTTGCTCTGCCCACCACGACTGTCTGTGCCCAGGGCTGCATGATCTCCATGAACGAGCCATGGTCGAAGAACCCACTCAGCCACTGCCCCTTCTGATCTAAAGGGAAGGGAAAAAAGGGAAATATCAAAGGGAAGAAAGAAAGAAAGCAGAATATCAAAGCAGCAACTCAAACTTGCTTAAAAATGCCAGCTGAAGAACATGGCACTGTCTTCTTATTTATTTAATTTTAAATAGATGACAATACAAGGGAACATTAGACAGCTGAGCATTTGTCTGCCTTCAGCCATCGTGTCTTATTTCATTTCCTAGTCTGCATAAAGACAGCAATTTATCAGCAAAAGCATCATTTATTGTTAAACGATGGGGTTCGGAGAGCAGAGGGACTTCCCGTGCTTTTAAATAAATAACTCTGCTTTTTTCAGGACTACAAACATTTGTCAAAAGGCAGTAAAGTCATTAAAGACGGTTTCCAACACATCTATTTCTATTTTAAAATTTATCTCATATTCTTCTCTTGATCCTGCCTAATCTTTCCTTGAAAGGAGGAATGCTGAAGAAACCCAGGAACTAAATACAAAAACGTCAATGATATTTTAGAGTCAGCCACAGAAATCCCAACTCTCTGCAGACACCTGCTTTGCACTGGGGTTTTGGGAAGCCTTGCATAAAAACAACCTGCAAAAAATCCCCAAATTCCTCCCAGCTTCACCCCTTAGCACAGAGCTCCCGAGGAACTCTTTCCTGTGAACAAGCACCTCTGCTTCTGCAAACCCAAGTCCAAAACCAATTAAAAAGTGGAGATCCAAGCAGGCTAACCTCTGCTGACTTAAACAGGATGGAGAGTGTTTTATCAAGCCCAAACTTGTAATTACTGTGTTCTACATTCCTTGCCTCCGTGGCCCCACTGTAAAATGTGACCATCCATTTCAAAATTATCTCTTTATCGCGAGCCCGAAGCTGATCGTTTAGATTCTGGCCTCGTGTCGGGCGTCAGTTTGAAGAATATCACGGCAATATCTCCTCTAATAAATGGCTTTAACTTTTCACCTAGGAGATATCTGCTTTAACTTATCACAGGGAATCATCTGCTTTCCTTAACGCTTCCACTAAATTAAAATCTGAAGTCACTCGATTTGGAAGCCGGCGTTTGCGGCGCCCGGACAGCTGGATGAATTGCTTGAGAGATGATGAAAAAATATTATCCAAAACCAGAAAACTTAGTTTATCACAAATCTCATTTTAGCCCCCCAAACTCATTAATAACAGCTGGAGTAATGGTCACCCAGTTTGCAGCTTGTACCTACACAAGGCTGCACAACCCCAGCGGTGCCAACAGCACAACTGCAGGAATATTGTGATTCCTTTAACATACAGGCCCTCTGGGGATGGATTTTCCCTTAAATCATTAAAAAAAATTCCATAAAAGTAACTAGTCTAAGTAAATATATCATCTATAAAAGTATGGTGTCCTTGAGCACTCAGGATTTACATGCTACTTTTAGCTATTGTTTATAAATAATATTATTGATATTATTTATAAATAATACAAATATATTTATAAATTTATCTATTAATAATATGATATTAAAATCATATTATTATGATGTTGTGATTCCTTTAACATACACACCCTCTGGGGATGGACTTTCCCTTAAATCATTAAAAAAAATTCCATAAA
>VWYN01001426.1:18544-43111 GCA_013400075.1 Hippolais icterina
ATATATGTTATATATGATGTAATATATTAATATATAATTTATAATATTAATTTTATATAAAATATAAACATATAATTTATAATATTAATTATAAATAATATGGATATAGTTAAATAATATTATTCTATGTAAATATATATATATATATAAAATCCATATTGCTTAGAACTAACTATTTCACAGAGTCTGAGATCTATTTGGGTTGCAGACATGTGGCAAACAGCCTTGAAAGAAGCTGAGCTGCTGCATGTCCTGGCCATACTTGGGTTGGGGCGTCCAGCCAGCATCCAGCGAGGGTCGTAGGGAGTCTTGGTGGGAACAAAGTCAATGGTTCTGTCTATGGGATCCTTGGCTTTCAGCATGGGCACAGGGCTGTGGATATTCTAGGGAAAAAGGAAAATACAGAAGGAAGTGAGAGCCCCTTTCCCAAAACCCTGCAAACCAAAGCAAACAGCAAACAGCAGCACCTGGAATTACCTTTGGCATGTAGGAAAGCCACTGCAGAATGGTGTAGACTCCTTCAAAGTCATCACAGACCGTGTCGTGTGTCACCCCGTTGTTGTGCATGATCTGGATCCCTCCCAGCTGGTTGTTGGAGGTGTAAACTTCCCGTCCAAGCACCTGGGGGAGGAAAATCGGGAATGCCATCAGTGCTGGGATGTGAGCAGGAGGTGCTGGCCAAGGAACTACACACAAACCCACCCCTGCAGCACCTCAGCATCACCTGGAAATGGAAAGGATGGAGCAAACCTCTCCCAACACAGCCTGCCAAGCCCTGTCTCTTACTAGAGCTGCTGAACAGGGACCCCTACTGAACAGAGGGCAGGGATGGGTGGGATATTAGGAAGGAATTGATCTCTGGCAGGGTGGGCAGGCCCTGGCACAGGTGCCCAGAGCAGCTGTGGCTGCCCCTGGGTCCCTGGCAGTGTCTCAGGCCAGGTTGGACAGGGCTTGGAGCAGCCTGGGACAGTGGGAGGTGTCCCTGCCATGGCAGAGGGGTGGAATTGGACCTTTAAGGCTCCTCCCAGCCCAAACCATTCTGGATTCTACAATCCCCAAGGGAATGACACCAGTGGGGAAACCGGGGCAGTTCTCCCACCTGCCCTCCCCCAGCAGCAGTGTGACCAAAGCTCCTGAGTGCTGAGCCCAGCTCAGCTCACTAACCCCAAACTGCTCCAAAAAACCCTAGGGTCGACATATTTAAATGGATAACTGGGGAAAAAACCCAAACAACCAGACAAAGGCCCAGCAGCTCCTTGGAGAGGCTGGCCAGAGCAGGCTGGGTCTCCTCATTCTCTTGCACAGCTCCATCTCCAATCTGAGCCTGGGCAGCGCAGCTCTTTTCTCATTCTCCTGCTGTCTCTTCCCATTTGCCCTCTCCCTGACTGATACACTGATCTCTCGGTCACTTGGCTTTCTGCTCCACTGACTCCATATTACTAATAACACCTCTGCCACGGCCAGTTTACCTCATGAAGGCAGGAGCACATCATTACAAAATAAACTCATAACTTTGACATTCCGGCAAATACACGCCGTTTGTTATTTTTATGGGTTGAGTCTTTCTAACAGACAGAGGACATTACACACCTGCTTCATTTGGATCTTAAAAAACCCCCTCAAACACACACCAACAGCCTGGCCTCCCCCAAACACCCAGCACGGCTCATTTTGGGGACAGAGGAGCTGGCAGATGCCACTCAAGGTTTATGTACAGAAGAACACAGAGGCACAGATGTTACAAAACTTACTCCCAAATATAGAACTCAACGTGTGTTTTGGCACTGGGATGTCCCTGGTTCTCCCTTCTGAGCTCAAACATCTTCCTCCTCCTCTAACAAAATCAGTGCCAAGCAAAGCCACGGTAGAGAAGACAGCAGCACAGATTTAGGTTCAAGGATAAGAAAAGCCCAGGCCTCAGGATGCCAGGCACAAGCCTAGCTAAACGCTTCCCGCAGAGGAAAATAAAAATAAAGAGGATTTAAACTCCCCCTCTCTGAACTAATGCAAACGCATGTACATGCAAAATGGGCCTCTGCTCCTGCTTATCTGGAGACACTGCAGACAGCTCAGGTTTAGCACTGCTGACAGGCAATGAAACAGCCTAATATACCGCTGCTCTCGCCCCTAAATCCCTTTTTGGAGATCAAGATAAACACACAGCTCCTTCTCCCGAGTGCTCCAGCCCTTCCAGCAGAGCCTGCAGCGGGTGGGAGATCCCAGAGCAGGAGGGAGCCAGGGCAGAGGGTGCCCAGCCGCAGGGAAAAGCTGCTCTGAGCAGAGTTTGATCCAGGATTTGGATGAGCTGGATGTGCACAGGGGAGGAGAAGGAGCAGGTGAGAGGGGACAGTGAGCTCTGAGCCAGCCCTGCCCTCAGCACATCCCAGGGCTGGCACTGGGCACTCAGGGGCTTCAGGATTCCCATGGAATCCTAGAATGGTCAGAGTGGGAAAGGACCTTAAACTCTTCCCATGAAGGAATTCTTCCTCAGGTCCAACCTGAACCTCCCCTGGCAGAGCCTGAGGCCGTTTCCTCTTGTCCTGCCATTTGCTCCCCTGGAGAAGACTTCCAAAACAGTCCAAAACACTTGGGCAGTGTCACCAACACGGAGTTCATCTGATCTTCAAAAAACCCATTAGGAAACCACATCTCTTGTTATTTCAGAGGATCTTTTGGCAAACACAAGCAGAGCCAGGATTCTAACAGCCTCTGAAGGATGGTCCTCACCAGGTTCACAGGCCCATCATGTGCATATTAATAACTTTCTAGCACTCCAACCCATGCTGAGCAGCTGCTTTCCCCTCTCAGAACCTGAGCTGCTGGAGGGTTGGGACTTTCCCTGCGAAGCTGGGCTGGCTGAGGGCTGGCTTGGCTCATCTGTTTCACCCAGGATGAAAGACCTGAAAACACGACAGCTGGGAGGGCTTGAATGGGAATCATTATGTAACATAAGTGCTGTTATTATTCCGAGCGTATCGTGTGTTTATATCAAATATAACTGCCAGATTTTTACCCAAATAATTTCAATAATTGCAATTCCCATCCCACAATTTATATTGTCTGCCAGCAACATGAGGCAGAAGAGGCATATGCACGTCCTATAAATAGCCTATTTTTCATAAACAGGCAGAAATGATGGGAATGAATGTCTCATCAGAAAAAAACGCAGCAACACAATGCAGGAACTTCAAACCTGGCTGCTATTATGTGCAGTCAAGCCTCGACAGAGCTCAGTGCTCATTTCCAGCTCTTCCCCCACATGGATCGTGTATTAGAGGGGAAAAGCAGCAAGAGGGAGGAGAGCCCAGCTGAGCACAGAGCCCTTCCCCAACGCACAGCCCTGTGCCTGGCAGTGGGAGCACAGACAGCTCCTCTCTGCCCTTCCTGCATCCCTAATCCCTGAATCCGTGCAGTTCCTGCACTTGTAATTTACGAGCGTTCGGTGGGGGACCCTTCTGACTTGGGAACAGATTGGCTCGGTCTAATGCTTGGAGATTATTAAAGGCAGAGCTATACTCCACTATCAAGTCTACAGATCTTTTATTTAGAAGATATGGTGCTCTAAATGCACAAAGAGCTCCCTGTCACCTTCACATTAAAGCCCCTAGTGCCTGGTAAATGGAATTATATAGCTGTCATCTCCTTTCCCCAAAGTTTTAAGAGTACAATGGGCTCATTTTTTCCCACTCCATCCCAGCTTCAGAACTAAGAGACCTACTTTGTATTGATTTAGAGTCTCGGAAATAAATAAACCTGCTTCTCCAATGTGATTCACAAGAAATTCATGATACACTATTGCATGATATATTTCAAGCTGCAGCTCCGGCTCTTTTTTCCCTTTGGTGAGTGATGGGGGAGGTGGGAGCTGGGGGGAGGTGGGGAGCTGACAGCCTGATGGTTATTGGGGATGGCTCCTGACTGCAAATCCACAGGCAGGTCCTGCTGGTGGAGCCTTTCCCTGCTTTGATTCGGCGAGATCAGAGGCGGAAGGGACAAAAAAGCAATTGCACTTCACCTGGCAGGGAGCAGGGCAAGGTGCAGCCAAGGAATTGCAGCTCCTGCCCCAGATCCCAACACTCCTGACAGACACACAGGGAGCAGGGCTCCACAGCTGCTCTCACACACAAGAGATTCTCTCTCTCTTTGCACCACCACACGTTTTTGGTGGGAAGGTTTTTCCACCTTGTGGTTATTGAGGAGGATTTTGGAAACTTTCTGGGTTGCAGCAGAAAAACCGAGTTTTGCAATCTTGAGAGCTGAACTACAAACTTGAGACCAGACAGGCTCCAACTGACCTCAAAAATATTTGTTGTGCGTATTAAAAATAAAAATTAATTTGGGAAGAAAAGTCAGCTGGGAAATAAAAACCGAACAACTTTTCATCTGACCCAAAAAATTCCAAAGGAGAAGCTCATCCAAAGTGATACTTTTTCCTGAAGAGCTTCAGTAAAGTGGCATTTCCAAATGAAAAATGTCTTGTCAAAACCCTCGTGCCCCTCTCTCCTCTCCCTGCGTGTGTTTTGCTCAAGGTCACTCCCTCAGTCAGTGGTAAATCAAAAGGACTCAATACACTTGGCAAACTAAAATTACAGCCCCTATTCTACATGGTGCCAACACCCATAAATCCCACCTGTCTCAGCCAGGGGTTCCCTAATCTAGATATGAACCCCATAAACAATATTAACGGTTGTCTCCAACTTAAAGATCTTGGTCATTTCCTTTGTCACCTTCTGGAGCCCTGTCAGAGAACCCTGTAACTCAGAGACCCCCAGGCACAGGCTGCAGTGCAGGGACCTCTTCAGCAGGACAGTGAAACTCTGTTCACTTTCCAGTGTGAATTCAGGTTTAGTCATGAGAAATGTTGCAGCTCTCCAGTGTTTTTCCTATAGCTCCCATCATGTGCCCAGAATCACAGGGAATTCCTGAGGAAAAGACCCCAGCCTGGTCACCCCAGTGTCCTCCTGGGGCCATCCCAAGAGGGAAGGTCAGGACCAATAACTCTGGGATATGTTTGGAAAGTTCAGCTCCAGAAATGCTCCAGTGAGAACACGCCCTGCAGGATCCCCAGGAGCTGGGACACAGAATATTATGGGCCACGATGTTAAACTCCTGTTTAGCAGATCTGAACACACACAGAGCCCCCACCCACACAGATAAACTGAGCAAGATCTGTATTAAAAATGATAGAAGGAGGGAGAATAAAAAAAGTCAACAGAAATCTATTAGACTTTCTTCCCTAAGCAAACACCAAGGGACTGATAATGGCATGCCTGGAACGTAAATTGTCTCTAATGGGAACAATACACAAATATCACCACTTAAAGAAAAGCAATTAAAAGGGAAATGCAGCAGTGGAGGGTGCTGGTTGTTTATCTGCACTGAGGCCAGGCATCCATCCTGCTGCATCCACTGCTCCACACAGAGCAGGGACCTGTGTGTCACCAGCAGTGCCACCACCCACACCCCTGCAGCACCTGCACCTCTCACTGGCAGGGAAAGGAAAGGATGAGCCTGGCTTGGCTGGGCTTGACCCACATCAGGGACACCCAAAACAGCACCACAGCCCTGGGGAACCCAAGCTCCACCCTGAGAGCAGCCCTGCTGTCACACAGCACTGCCACAGCCAGCAGGGCACAGCAGAGGGGCCTGTCCTGCCTTCCAAGAGTGGGGTAACCTTGGGCAGCTCCAACCTCCACACAAGGAGCCAACACCTGATGCTGGTGAGCGCTCATTTCTGGTTGACACTTGCCAGCCCTCCTTGCTTAGCATTCTCCAACAGCCAGCACCCATACAGACCTTCCAACAGTGCTGCTGTGCCACTAGAGAAAGATTCATATCATGCATTAATAATTATAATGCTCCTTTGAATGACAGGGCTGGCACTTGCTGTTCTAACTCACATGATTGCTCTCACATGATTGCTTTGATCTAATCCCAAGGCTGGAGTCATCTTGAGCAGATACTGAGCTATCCCTGCCTTGAATCTCAAAAAAAAAATTTAAAAAAAAGAGCTTTCCACAGCACAAACCCCCAAGCAGCACCAGGCTCACAGGGCTTTTATTTATTTTTGCAGATTGTGAAATTGAAGGGTAAATATTACCGTTGGCAATCACTCCCCAGCCTGTGTGAGCCTCCTGTTCCTCCCTGAGCTCCTCCAGGGAGCCTCAGAGTTGCCCAGACCTCTCTCACACAGGCACAGCCCCCTGAGCAGCCCTGACCTATTGTCTCATCCTGTTATGTCAATCCCAGAGCATCCAAAAAGTTCTGCAGCACAATAATTCAGGACTGAATCAAAACCACAAAGATATTCTCTTCTGGCTTCACGCAAAGGAATCCAACAAGACCAAACAACACTTTTCTTTTTTTTTAAACCCATTCTGGTCAAAAATATCACCCCACGACCAGGCAGGGGAATGAAGCCCAAAGTGCTGAACTATGCCTTGAATGTTTCAGGTTTTAGTTTCTGATCCCTCATCTTCCCTGCAGACTCCTGGCACGTGGGGTTTGTCCAGCTCATCCTTGGTTCTCTTGGATGCTCTGAGCAAACCATGGGGGGAGCACAGGGCCTGCTGATACAGGCAAGTCAAAACCAGAGAGTTTGGGGGAAAATAAAGCTCAAACAGGAGGGAAACAAACCAGAGTGCTGGGCAGAATTCTGTCACCTCAGAAGGGACAGCAGCTTTGGGGCAGCTCTTCACCATCACCAAAAAACAAACTGTTGGAGAGCCTGGTTGGACATTCACATAACCTGATGGGAATGCTGCCTGGAGCAGTTCCTGAAAGGCTCAGCTGAACCTGGCTTCCCTCAGGAAAAGCCTAGAACATGTATCTGCAGGGAAAATGTGACTGAAAGCCACTATTTGTTTCCATTAACACAACAGTCTCCAAGACGGGATTTCTTTTAAACACAAAAGACAAGGAGGAGCAAACTGATTAAAAATAGGTCAGCAGCAGACTCTGGAACATCCTTGGGAGGACTGAAATGGAACACAGCCCCGGAAGCTTGAAGCACATAAGCGATGCAGGGATTGGGAATGCCAGGCTCTTTGGTCTTACTTCCATTAAAAAGAAAACCCATGGAAATGAAGGTGTTGGTGCAGGGCACAGCACGTCACGTCTGAAATCACCCCGTGCTCAGATTATGACGAGGGAAGGGAGTGAGGGAGGAGGAGGAGGAGGAGGAGGACGAAGGTTTGGGGGTTGAAAAAGGGGGAGGCAGGGGAAGTTTAAAAAAAAATAAAAAAATAAAAATCTCTGCCTCAGCAAAAGTTTTCATTAAAATTTTAGACAAATGATCTCTGTGTCCTTCTCCCATGCTGCCTGGGGCTCCATGCTATTTCTATGCAAATAACAACCTCGTGGTTTATATCTTATTATTTCCACCGGAGCTGCGGCGACATGACCCGAGACGTGTGTGAGGTAGAGACAGCGACAGAGAGAGAGGGAGAGAAAGAGAGGGAAGGGAGGGAGGGAGATGGAGTGGCTGCTCGCTGAAGTGTGAAAAAATATTGTCAGGAGTGAGCAGCAAGAACAAAAAAAAGAAAAAAATTGCAGGGATAACGTGTTTATTTCAGCCCCTCTCCCCATGTGAACCAGCATCTTTTAAAATTCATTGGGCATCAGGCGATCATGCACAATCCATCTGCTTTCACTTTATCATTTGCATTTCATGCCTCCTGGCTTTTGATGTGCTGATACTTTGATGCAGTCAGGAGACGCGCATTATCATTATTTCAATTTGCAGGGGGGTCAGCGGGCTCGGCACACGCTCACCGAGAGCAAGGAAATGGCATTTCCACCTCTCCACCCCCTGCTGAAATGCACTGGGGAGACAAAAGGGGGCCAGCTGAAACACGGCCCCGTGTCCCCTGCGCTGGCACTGTCCCCAGAGTGGAACATCACACCTTTGCCTGGCTCCTGGCAGCACCCAGGACAAACAAAGACAGCTCCAACAGGAGCCCAGGGAAACCCTGCCCGGCCCTGGGGTGTTCCCTGCCAGGGAATTGGGAATGCTCTAACCCGGGATGTGCCTCTGTGCTGACGTGAGGAGCCAAGCCCAGAGCCCACCAGCAGCTGCAGCTCCAGCTGACACTGACCTTGAGCTCATGGTCTGAGCTGGAGGTCACCCTCTGGCAGCTGGACCTTTCCCTCTACACCTAAACCCTCAGGCTGCTTTTACATAATGATCATGAACAACACCAGCAATGGCTCTGCACATAATGTTTGTCACCATTCCCCTCTGCTCCCTGTGCAAATTAGAAAGAATCCAGCATTTCACAGGGAAAAAAAAATAAAATTAAACAACTTCCCAGAAAACCCTGCCTGCTCTCTGAAAGCCCAATTGTCTCCACTGCTGCAGGAACAGTTTTGTGCTGCACATTCTGCTGGCGGAGAGGAGACATTTTGAAGATGTGCTTGCAGACACAAGGAGTGTCAGCTTTGTCCTGCATCCTCTGGGAACACACATAGAAAATCCAGCAATGGAAAAACTGTCCCCAGTCTCTGGCACCTGAGTGGGAAAAGCCAAAGGTGGCAGCTTCCATGTATTTATCTTTGTTTCAGCCATCACCTCTCCTGAAGCCCCTGCCAGCCCTGACTCCCCACCTCCTGTCCAAGATTGATTCACTCCACACAGAGCAACTCCAACAGGTTTCCCTTCCTGGAGTCTCACTCCTGGGAATGAGCAGGAACACATCACACCCCAACACTCCTGCAAGGGGACACTTTGCATAACTGGCCCCTGGCTGGCAGTGACCTGATCTCTGGCCCCCAAAAATTCAGTCTGGCCCTCTAAATCCCAGGGACACACGTTTAACAGGTTTCAGGGAGCACAGGGTGACTCCAAAGTCACTCCAGACTCCATGGCAGGAGGATGCCAATGGATCAGCATTCACTGCCTGTTTCAGATCCTCCAGAGTTTCAGCCTGACTGAGCTTGGACATTCCAGGCTCACTCTAGACAGCAGCTCCCTACTTCAAACACACTTCTGGGACACAACTGCAGCTGGATCCCTTCCAGAAGCCCCGAGCTGAACTGCAGGGACTGCAAACTGAGGATCACATGAAGCAGCAGACACATCCCACACACCCAGGGGTGATGGGGACTCACAGGCTCCCCCTGCTCACGGGCAGGTGAACATTGCTGGGTCTTGCTGGGAAAGCTGCACAGGATGCAACAGGTGAGGAATGCCTCACCTTCAGGCAGGTGGAGGTTCAGAGCTGACACAAACATCCCAACAGAGCAGGGAGGAGGGAAAAGGACACACGGGATTATTCAGCCCACTGGAACTCTCAGGATGGGATAAATCCCCCACCAGAAAGCTCCTTCTGCCTATGCCTGCTGACAGATGTCAGGTGCTTAATTCAGCCCATATCCTTAATTTTTAAGTGCCTAAAATTCAGTGAGATTAATCCAGCCCTGTGCAGACAGCCATTGACTCCACGGGCAGGGAGTGCAGCTGAACCTGGGAAGAGGGGGAGAACTGAACAGCCTGGCCCTGCCATCTGGGAAACTCTGCAGGGCCCCGATCCCCAGCAAGTGACAGCTGGAACCAGCAACTCACTGCACTCCAGCAAGCACTAAACTGACTCAATTTCTTTTTAAAGACTGGATCTTCAAATGCCTCTTTTCCTCCCATTGATGCAGGTGTGTGTGATGTGTGTAAGAGATCTAACTGAGGGTGCTGCAGCCTAGAGTTGATAGGATCAATGCTTCATTTTCTGCAGAGCCCCCTTTATTCAGGGGAATAATTCAACAAGAGCCTGTTTTCCTTTATCTCCCATTGTCAGGCAGGCACTCCTGGAAACACAGCTTGCCATGGAGCACAGCCACCCCAGGTGCTGAGAGTGCCTGAGAACAAAGCTGTTCGATGTGCAAGGGCACTCACAGCACACAGCCCCAACTCCAGGGAAACAAAGCCCTCGGGGACAGGGATGGCAGCAGAGTGGGCTGGGAGCCGTGTCTGCACCAGGCAAGGAGCTGGAGGCTGTGGGATTAATGGGCTTGGGGCAGCAAGGGAGAAAATCTGCCTCTGGAGTGGGGGGGAAAAAATAAAAAGAGCCACTTCAGTGGTGAAGCTGTAAGTTTTCTTTGTAACAGCCCCAGTTATTCCTGCTGTCCCCACAGCCGAGATTTCCAGCAGGAAATCTCGTTCGCAGCCTGGGAAATCAGCATCCAAACCCCACAGGGTCAGTGCTTCCCCAGAACTAACACAATGCTGTGGGTGATGGGATGTTCAGGTGATTCTGGGCCACATTTTTTGGGACAGGAACTTCCAGACACTGGGGACAGCCCCGTGTCCCCTCACAGCACTCAGGGGTGGGAGAAGACACAGCCTGGGCTTCTCCACTCCCGGTATTCAATCCATGCCCACAGCCCCTGTCAAAAGCTGCCTCTCCTCCCTCAGCATCCTTCCAACCCAAACCCAAACCATGCCAGGTTCCATGACAAACCCCAGCTCCCCTGGGAGAGCTCTGAGGACTGAAATGCAAGGACTGACCTTGTTGAGGGCCCCACAGCCAGTGAGGATGATGTGGGAGTTCTCCACCTGGATGGTTCTCTGGCCCAGCCGCACGATGTAGGCCCCAATCCCAATGGCCCGACACGTGACCTGGAAAAAAAGGGGAAAAAAAATAAAAATAAAAGCAACGGCATTGATTTCTGTCTCTCCACACAGCCCCAACCTATTGATTCAAACGTTGAGATAAAACTCAAGGTGTGTTTGTAGTACAAGGCCATAAAATCTACGCTCGCTGGAAAATTCCAGAACCCGTTGCTTTGTAAAACACAGAATCTGAACATAAATGTATTTTATTTTTTTAAAAAAAAAGAGAAGCAGCAACTTTCAGACTGAGCAAATACGAGGCCAAATGCCTGAAGGGTTTTAAATTGAGTGAGGAGGGGACCCAGGCCTGCCCTGGTGCCAGGAGCATTGCTCAAAGCCCACAGGAGCCCATTTCCATCAGGCACATCCCAGATGGATGTCTGGGATAGCATCACAGGATTTTTTAGCCGAAACAGACAATACATTTGAAGAATAGAAAGCAGTGGGGGATTACCAAGCTGATGGTGATAACACTCTCATAGGCTAAAGATGATTCTCCAGCAATCATGCCAGATCCTCTGAGGTTCTCTACGCCAAGCCCGTCCTCCTTCCCGATAATATCCGTTATCTTGTACCTGAGGGAGATACAGACAGCCTGGGAGTCACAAGGTCCAGTGATTTGCTGAATCAGTTTGCTATGAAGACAATGAAAAGTGCCTAAATATCATTAAGGTTCCAAGGAGAAATGTGCATAAAGGCCGGGCGGGAGCTGTGCAGGGCTCACCCTGCAGCACCACGGAGTGCACCCAAAGGTGCAGCACTGCAAGGGGAAATGCCAAGGGAGAGGAAGGCCTGGGAAAAGCATCCTGTCATTCCTGCAGGATGTGAGGAGCAGGCTGATTATAGAAAAAGGGCAAGAAAGGAAGGGAATGCGGACAAAGGGAAAAGAACAAGGATTACAATGAGACTCTCACCTTTTCTTCACTTCCTTCCTCCATGCCTCCATCCCCTGCCCCTAAGGAATGTCCCAGCTGAGGACAAGGACATGCCAGGCATCACCCAAGGATGTTTTCCAAAAGGAAAAAAAAAAGAAAGCTTTCCATTCCTACCTGGACTCTCCATTTTCCTCCACGTGTTCACAGTGAACAGAGTTCAGGGCACTGACTTTCTTATAGTCTTGAGGAGTCAGGTACAAGTATTTGTATCCCTGCAGGGAAAAACAGTTCATTCATCCCAATCCCAACTGTAGTCCCCCTTCCTGATCCCCTGTAACCCCTTCTGAAAAGAAACTTTCATGGGACAGAATTTAATTCCACAGAGTGATAAGAATATTCTCTCAATGCTGGAGATGCAGCTGGGGCCAGTGAAAGCTGGGAATGGTGCAATATTTAGCACCATTCTGCACAGAAGAAACAATGTTGGTTTATTTGACTTCTCCCACAACAGGATGGTGCTGAGCCTGGGGACTGGAGGCCAGCCTTCATTTTATTTATTTACATCCATCTAGACTCTTCTAGATGCCAATCTGCTGCCTGGGAGATTGTAAAATCCTGTCATGGAATGGTTTGGGTCAGAAAGGAACAGATTGCTCCCAGCTTCATCCAGCTCTGGACACTTCCAGTGCTGCAGATCTAATACCAAGGAGGAGGTGACAACACCGTACCTTGGAGGTGACAACACCATACTTTGGAAGTGACAACACCATGCTTTGGAGGTGACAATACCATACTTTGGAGGTGACAATACCATACTTTGGAGGGGACAATACCATACTTTGGAGAATGACAATACCATACTTTGGAGAATGACAATACCATATTTTGGAGGTGACAATACTATACTTTGGAGGGGACAACACCATACTTTAGAGGTGACAATACCATATTTTGGAGGTGACAATACCATACTTTGGAGGGGACAACACCATACTTTAGAGGTGACAATACCATATTTTGGAGAATGACAATACCATACTTTGGAGGGGACAATACCATACTTTGGAGAATTACAATACCATACTTTGGAGAATTACAATGAGATACTTTGGAGGGGACAATACCATAATTCGGAGTGGACAATACCACACTTTGGAGAATTACAATGCCATACTTTGGAGGGGACAATACCATAATTCGGAGGGGACACTCTGAGAAATGCTTACCCTCACCTCAGTTAGAAGAGGCAGTGTCAAAACAAGACTCCTGTGGGCGGCTGCAGAGATTCCCCCCCAGCTCCCTCACCTTGTAGGGGTTGTCAGGGTCCTCCCAGGCCACGTGGAACATGTGCCGGATCTCCTCGGCCAGGCCAATCCTGGCTCCACTGTTGGCAGCCACGTAGATGCGGGGGATGCCCTGCGCCCGGGCCAGCTCGGAGGCCCTGAGGAACAGCACGTCCTCCTGGGGCCCGAAGGAGCCGATCTTGTAGGTGATGTCATTGCCAATGACAATGATATCCCGGCCCTCTGGGTACTCTGGAGTCTTCAGGGTCATCTTCCAGGCCACCATCCCGATCTGCAGCCCAAGGGCAGAGAGGAGCACAAAGTAAATGTTGTGTCTGCAAGGTGTGAAGGAAGGGAGTCACACAGGGAGCATTTCTCTCATTTGAAGAAATGTTCTCTTGGATTCTCTTTCCATTCTCACATGGACTTGGCATGTTTTCCTGGGGAACTTGGACAACAGCAGCTCTGATGGGCTCTGCCAGTGCAAAGCACAGCTGGCAGCACTTGATCCATCCCACATTCCTTGGAGCACGTTCTGCACTGCTCTCATCCCACCAGGACACTCACACTGGTTTTCCCTCTCCCCATCCAGGGGTTTATCTCAGGTCCAATGCGTCCTGCCCATGTCCCTCACAGGGAGCTGTGTGTTCCCTGTGCTCCCAGGGTGAGGTGGGATGTGCTGCTGCACAGGATTCCTGACCACCTGCTCAGGCTTCCCAGAGGTGAGGTAGAGGTAGGCTCAGCCTACCCTTCAGAGCTTTCCCAGCTATCACCCCACACCCTCACCACCCTGGAATCTCATTCCTGGGAATGAGCAGGAACACATCATATCCCACACCCCAACAGCCTCAGTATCCCTCATTTTACCCTTTTAACCATCTTTTTACTTCTCTCTCGAATTTCCCCCTTATCCTTCATTTTATTTTTTCCTCTCCTCCCTTTTCCCTTCCTTTTGCAGCAGCTCCATCCCAAGCCCGCCCGGGTAAGCAGGGCTTTTTTGCTGCGTGGTTTTTCTTTCCCAAACCCACGGGATGCTCTCTCCTGGAGGATCAGCAGTCCCTCCCCTGGCTGCCCCATCCCTCAGGCAGGCTCCAGGATGCTCGGAATGCCATTAACAGATGGGAACAGCAGCGTCCCTTGAAAGCCACATGCATCACCCAGTCCCCGCTTGCCCAAGGATCATAAGCTCTGAGTACACATTCCTCAAGCCGATTGCACATCCTCTGCAATCAGCAGGGCTGAGACTCTCATTGTGGAGCCTCGGAATTCTGAGCATGATGAACTAAAGCGGGAGGGGGAGAGGCAGCAGATAGATCTGTGCCATTTAATCCACATCCAAATGGCACAATACACGGCCCAGATCCAATCAGCATCTGCAATAAGATATGCCATAATAGGCTCATTAAAAAAAATAAAGAGGCAGAGGAATTAATCAAAGGGTCATTGGAAGTAAAGCAGGCAGCAATCCAAAAATATTACAGCCAGCAACTGGCAGATCCTTCCCTACACCTCCCCTTCCAAGAGCTGAGATTGCAAGTTAACAGAGTGTTTCAGTTCACCTTCTCCTTGGATTCCTCCACTCCTACTCTGACAAGTCAAAAGGGAATAATCTGTTTGCCTCTGAATATTTGCAGACTTACAGTTCCACCTCAGCATGCAGCTGCAGGGTTTGGAACAGAGAGGTGCTGCAGCAGCTTCAAAGAAAGGAGCAAAAATCCCTAAAAGTTGTTTCCTTACAGCCACACTGATCCCATCAGCCAGGGCTGAGGGACCAGTGATGGATCAGGGAGTCCCCAGGGCTGGTCCCACAGTCCATCCCACCCAGCAGGATGTGAGAGATTTTCCTCACTTTCAGCAGTTTGACCATTTTTGACAGCACAGGAAATAGACCAATTTAAGGCATTTCTTATTTAGAAAAATTCAGATTTTAACAGAAGTGTTGGAATAGTTTCCTAACCCAGGATTGTGTGTCCTCTACTCCAGTAAAGTCTCTTTTGCCACTGCTCAGCAGTAGAACAGAAAACAATCCAGCCAGGGCACAAACCCCTGAAAATACTTTGCAGTTGAGAAATATGGAGCAACCCTATACAGCTTAGGAAAAGAAAAATTAAAAGTGCACCACTATTAACTTGGGTGTCTTTTGCCTCCCCAAACCATTGCATGTTTTGTGCCATTTATCCACTCATAAATGCCACAGGGATCTGCACAACTAAGGAATTTTTTTTGCTATGAATTTGCTAGATTCGTTTGAGATTTATGGGCAGTGGAGAATGGCTTTCTATTCCAGAAAAAAAAAAAAAAAAAGGAATAATGAGATTTTTAAGTTAACGGCAGCACTCCAAAAACTGGAGAGTTCCCAGGTTAATTAACCAGGCTGAGCTAATCACCTAAGAGCACTGGCAGGCAATAGTAGGTGATGGTGAGCAGCCCTGGCTTTGGAACAGGTTCTTTTGAAGAGGCAGCACAGTTTGCAAGTGCTGCTCCTGCCACGGCTCCATTCCCAGCACACCCAGGAGTGAAGAAGAGGCGGAGGAAAAAAAAATAAAAGCAGGAACCGTCTTATTTAACTGTTTTTATGTTGGCAAAATGATTTGTGCCACGGTATTTCCATAAGAAGTGGGACCATTATTCTCCTGTAGGAACACATTTGGTTTGAAAAGTATCAGTGGGCAGCACGTGAAAATCAAAGGGGATGAATTATTCACAAGCCCCGATCAGAAGTGATCATTATTTCTGATGCTCCAAACTGTGATTAGGATTCAGCGCTCAGCTGTCATTTGCTCCCTGAACGGCCCCAGCCCCGCGGAATTGCGCGGCACACGGAGATGACACCCAAGTTTCAGATGTATAATTTTACACACACCTTCTCCCACTCCATCTTGGCCTTAATGGAAGCATTAAGAGCCAGTAAAGCGGGCGCGCTAACGAACGGCGCTTCCCCGGCGCTCGTAAACGCCGCTCGTTTGACACCCAGTGTCAACACTAATCATGGCCTAAAATTAACACCAAAATTGACTTCAACATTAATTGCACTATCGATGGGAACAGTAATACACACACTGATGCAGTTCCAAATTGACTGCCGGTGGCAGCCGGAGCTGTTGACAACAGGCACCGAGGGGAACGGGGAAGGAGCCGATCCCAGGCTCCCTCCGGGAAGCACGGCGGGCTCCCAGCACAGGGGAGCCAAGGCCAGTGGGGAGAGGGAGCTTTTCTGGCTCTTCCTGGCAGGTTCTTACTGGTAATTCCTCCAGGTAATTCCTGGAGATGCACAGAATATCCTGAGCTGGAAGGGATCATCCAGTCCAACTCACGGCCCTGCACAGACACCCCGACAATCCCTGAGAGCACTGAACACTCCTGGAGCTCTGGCAGCCTTGGCCATTCCCTGGGGAGCTTGTTCAGTGCTCCACCACCCTCTGGGGGAAGAACCTTTTCCTGATATCCAACATAAACCTTCCCCTGGCCCAGCTCCAGCTGTTCCCAGGTCCTGTCACTGGGCACCAGACAGAAGAGATCAGTGTTGGTTTATTCTGCCTCCCTCACCAGAGGATGGTGCTGAGCCTGGGGGCTGGAGGCCAGCCTTCATTTTATCTATTTACATCCAAATCTGGAAACCTGAACGTGGGTATTTACTTGGTACAGATGCAGCAATTTTGGCATTTCATCATTTCAATCTGTTGCCTGGAACTTCACATCTAAAAGAGGGACTCTCTGCACTTACACTGTGCAGAGCTTTCCAATTTTTATCTGGAGCATGAACCAGCTCCCAGGAAAAGGGCAGAGTGCACGTGGTTTGCCAGAGGCATTCCAGCTCCGTGCCCTGACAAGGGTGGAGTGCCAAAACCCAGGATCCCTTCTTGGCTCTGGGAAAGGTGTCCCTGAGCAATCCAAGCGTGGTGGTGGCAGCACAGCCAAGCACGCTGGCACGAGCTGATGGGAGGGAACAGCTCCAGGGTGAGGCGTGACCAAGTGCTCAGGGGAAAGGTGTCACAGAATCCCAGGACCAAACAGGTTGGGAGAGACCTCCAAGACGAGTCCAACCTGTGACCCATCCCCACCTTGTCACCCAGACCAGAGTGCCACATCCAGTGCTTCCTTGGACACCTCCAGGGATGGGGACTCCAGTACCTCCCTGGGCAGCCCCTTCCAGTGCCCGGCCACCCTTTCCATGGAGAAATTCCTCCAAAGTTACAGATGGGTAAAGCTACATTACAGAGAGCAACAGACAACCCTCATCAGGAGCTTTCCTGTGGGCAAGAACATTCCTGTCCACGTATCCATGTGATCCACATACACCTGTCCAAACATCTATATGAGAATAGAGAATAAAACTGCACCACCTCTTCCACCTCTGTTCCTGGAAGGCTTGGATTTGGGGATTTTAAAACCCTCCAAGAAATCTGCAGCTCTCGCTGCCGTTTTAATTCCCTGTGCCTGCCATAAAATGCAGGAACAGGGGGGTGACAAAGCAGAACATGCAGCTCAACGATTAAGCTGTGCTTGTATAAAATGCATTAGCTACACCTTTGTGCCTCTGGCAATCCGGAAAGCCACCGGAGCAGCATTCCAGGAGCCCTCTGCCATCCTGAATTTCCCCTGGCCAAACCTTCCCAGCCACCCAGGAAAGGTGCAGCAGCCAAAGCTCCGGCAATTGTGGATTATTTCTGCTCCTCGTGCTGCTGAGGAGGAAAAACTGTGACATCTAGTGCCAGTGGGGAAAATGACACACTCTCCATGGGCACGGGGATGAAGGGGGATGTGAGGTGTTGCTGCAGGCCCTCCTTACATCACTTTCTCCTTGTCCTTGAAGATTAGTTGGGTCTTATCAGCAGCTGGTGCTTTCCTGGTGCCAGAGGATCAGGGGAAATTGTAGTCAAAATACATAAAGTGCTATAGAAAAGCATCCCAATGCCCGGCTCAGGACTGACAAGGAATATATTGAGTTCTGCAAGGGGCTGAGGGAATTACCTTTTCACACTGAGATTTCTGCTAATATGCTAATCTTGGGAACAAAGCCCTGGGCTTTGAAGGGGGTGTCACTGCTCCAGCACGGTGATTTAAACACGGTGGATACACTCCTGAACTGCTCTGTGCTCACCCAATTCCTGACTATTTCAGAGATTTCCCCATTTTAGCACAGCCCACAGTGCTGGATACACTCCTGAGCTGGCCTGTGCTNGAACTGCTCTGTGCTCACCCAGTTCCTGACTCTAACAGAGATTTCCCCATTTTAGCACAGCCCACAGTGCTGGATACACTCCTGAACTGCCCTGTGCTCTCCCAGTTCCTGACTGTGACAGAGATTTCCCCATTTTAGCACAGCCCACAGTGCTGGATACACTCCTGAACTGCTCTGTGCTCACCCAGTTCCTGACTGTGACAGAGATTTCCCCATTTTAGCACAGCCCACAGTGCTGGATACACTCCTGAACTGCTCTGTGCCCACCCAATTCCTGACTCTGACAGAGATTTCCCCATTTTAGCACAGCCCAGAGGTGGAACAGGATGAGGTTTAAGGTCCTTCCAACCCAAATCTGGGATTTTGTGATAAAATAAAAGAGGTGTCCCCTGGATGGTCACAGGCTGGGACTGTGCCCCAAGGGCAGGGCAGGGCCAGCAGCACAAGGACTGGGAGCAGCCTAGGAATAAAGAGCAACTTGTATTTTCACAGTCCATTAATTCCTTGGCTTCTTTGTTGAGACCACAGCAAAGAGCTAATTACTGCAACGGCCTGGTGGGCGAGGGGATGGTCCTGAGCTATGGGGAGAAAAACCTCGTGGGTCAGGAAAAGTCTTGAGACATCAAGATTTTCCTGCAAACACAGATATTTTTGCCCAAAATGCTGCTTGCAAACTCTGTGAAGAACCCCAGCCTGGAGCTCCTGCCTGTGTCAGAGCAGGGATTGCAGCTCAGGCTGAACACGCTGTCCACAAATCTCCTGGATTTTATGTTGGCTTCTCAATTCCTCCCATCAGCTCAAACACTCGGGGCACTCAGCTCAGCTGAATGCTGCAAGAGCAGGAGTGTTTGACCCCTTTTCACAGGGAGGAAATGTAACTGTCAGCAAGGCCAAGCCCTGGCTCTGAGACACTGATCCCTCAGTGCTGGGCTCCCACTGGAAGTGTGGGAATGATCTGAGCCTCTGATCCCAAACAAGGAGAACAGGAACCCAAATGTACCCAACACCAACAGCAACATCTACCACAGGCAGCAATTCCCACCAGGTATCTCCTCTTTACTAAAAACACCACGGGCAAGCTCTCCAAGGGCTTTGAATTCAGAGAATCAGCACCTTTTGCTGGCAAGAAAGAAAAATAATGATAGAAATCCCACATTTACCTGAGAAGTTCCTATTTCACCAGTCAGTCAAGCTCACTGGAGGCAGCTCTGGATCTCTGGGGCACAGATTCTCTCCACTGTGGAGTTGGAGGGACCTCAAAGCCCATCCAGTGCCACTCCTGCCATGGCAGGGACACTTTCCACTGTCCCAGGTCACTCCAAGCCCATCCAACCTGGCCTGGGACATTTCCAGGGATGGGGAGCCCACAACCTCCACAACCCCTCTGGGCAAGAAGACATTTGCTAGATGACATCAGATCAGATTAATTTAAATACCAACACTCCACACACCACCACAGCCGTGTAATTTCTTCGCAGACCGAGCACAACCAAGTCTACCAAGGGTTAAAAAAAATCTCCTAATTTTTTTTTTTTGGTGGTCTTTGGGTACAGAATCTCTTATAATAAGACTATTTGTATTCATACTGGCAGAGTAAACACTACATGTTCATGCCCAGGCAGCTCTGTGCTTGTAATTTCAGCAAGAACAGAGCGACGTCCCTGAGGGACTTTGCTGTTTCCCCAGCCACCATCCACTCAAACGCTGAATGAGAGCAGGGAAAGAGAGAAAGATGATGGCACAAGGCTCCCCAGCAGCCTCAGCATGCGCTGGGAATGCAGGGAACAGCTCATTCCCAGCTTTAATTAGAGCAGTTCAAACATTTCTGCTCAAGTCCAGCAGAAGACAAGGCCGCAGCCACAGCCACCATCAGGGGCAATTTGCAAAAAATCCCATTCCAAACCTTCCCCTGACAAGACCCGTGCAGGAAATGGTGAGGAAAAGCTCTGTTTCCTTGCATCACTGCCCTGATGGTTTTGAACAGAGCTTTTGCAAACCTTAGGCTGTGTATTTAGGAAAATATGGTTCAACGACACCAAGAAAAAATAAATGATATCATCACTTAGAACTGTTCAAATTTAAATTACTTTGGAACGTTCACTTACTAATTCCCACAAAAATAACCACCACATCTTCTAGTGGTTCTCTTTACTCTGCAGTCATTCCAAAGCTGCAATTTTTGCCTTCCTAATGGGAAGACATCCCAGAAAAACCCCACCACGACAGCAAAGCCTCCTCCTGCTCGAGCTCCAGGAGTGACTCTGCCATCCCCAGCATCAGCTCGTTGTAACTCTTGAGTAAATCCTGCTCTAGAGGGGGAGGTTCTTGATACAAACTGTGTTGGGAGAATGGAAATGGAAGCATAAAACAGATTTTTCTGTGGTTTGGGGTTTGGTTTTTTTTTAGCAAATGAAAATATTTCTCTTTAGTCTTGTAAAACACATTTTGCTCAAATACAAACCCCAGTTACCTGGAACAGCTGAACGAGCATTTTTTAATTACGAAGGAAGCCCAGCACAGGCACAGGTTTGAAATGGAATCATCACTTACTATAGAAGTTAAAACACCCATTGTAGGGAAGGTATTAATTTTTAATGAAAAAAAACAAAACAAAAAAATCTCATTTTCAAGAGTGAGATTTCATCTGTGAAAGGCTGAACGAACAGATTTTGTGCCCGGCTGGTAAATTTTCATTCCAATTGCCAAACCCAACCCCAAAGCACAATGCCTTGTGGGGCAGGGAGGGAGAAGCAGCACAAAAGGAAGGGACACTTGCCTCATTTCCTCCTGGCAGCCTGTTCATGTGCACCAGCTGGCCCTGGTCATCCAGCACCAGCTCTGTGTAGGTCAGGATGTCCGAGGGCAGCGGCGCCGGCGGCAGGAACGCGTGCTCGGTCATGGAATTCCACAGCTTGATCAAAGACTGAGGGGGGAAGAGAAACTCCCATCAACAATGTCACCTTCTGACACATTTTCATATTTATATTCAATATTAATATATAATATGTATACTTGTATTCAGTCCACCCCAGTGTGGTGCCCACACATTTGGGAGTTTGGGATTATTCCCAACAGGACATCCCAAAATATCCCTCCTGCCAGGGTGACTGACAGTATTCCAGGGATGGCACCTGCCTGGGGATTTGAATCATGAAACAGTTTCCCTCCAAAGTGAAATGTGAATGAGGTGGTTCAGGACAGGACCCAGCAAACACCATCAAGGAAGGGCAGATGACAAGGTGGGAAAACAAAGAAATGGCAGCAAGAAAGGGATGATGGTTTGTGTTTCAGCTTCTACTGTTTGGCTCATTAATGGAACTCCAGCACTAGTTTATCCTAATTTCAATCAAAGTAGATTCAATCCATAGCTGACAATCCCTGGCGACCCTGGCAGCCACTCCAGGCCCCTGGCTCCCCTGACAATCAGGATGGCAAAGAGAAGAGCAACAAAAGAACCCAAATACTCACCTGCCTGAACATCTCAGGAATGTCATAGACGTACGACGTCCCTAAAGTCTGTGCCTGGAACCTCTTGGACTGCAGCAGGTCCTTGGTCACGTAGGGAGTGTTGATCAGCATCCCATGGAGTGGTCCCTGCTTATCTCCATACGCCTGGAACATGATCTGCAGGACAAACCACGGCCAAGTCCTGCTCAATCCACGGGTTCTGTACTCCAGGCTGATCCAGCTCTTCCCAAAAACCCCCAGGCTGACTGTCCCTGTGAAAATCCCTCTGCACTGTGCTCCTGCTGGCACTCTGTGCTCCATCACTCATTGCTGCCCTTTGCAGACACCTCAGCACCATCACTGCAGCATCCCAGCAGAGCACAGAGCACACAGAGCCACAACCCTGGGCCTGGGGGGAGCTCCCAGCCCCCAGCAGCTCCCCTGACACCGTGTGTGTGCCATGGGTGGGGAGAGCTGGGAGCAGCCAGGAGAGCTCTGTTATTTATGGAGCGGGACCCGCGGCCGCGCCCGCCAGCCGGGTCAGCACTTGCATATGTCACCGGGCTTGAAGTTTTGATATTGTAAGTTTAAAAGATTTTCCCAGAGTAGCAACATGAATTATCAACTGCCGTGTGCTTCACGGCACTATATATTCCGGGCTGGCAGGATTTGGAAGGGAAGCTTTTCAGTGGAGAAGCAGGAGGAAATAAAAACGGGATAAAAACAGGATAAAAACGGCCCAAACGCTGCCTAACAGGGACACACCTCACAGGAGGGACATGACTGGGATGTGTTGAACAGAATCTATCCAATTAAAGATGAATTTATCTCATTGAAGATTAATTTACCTCATTGAACATGGATTTATCTAACTGAACTTGAATTTATCTAATTGAAGAATTCCACAAAATTCAGTAAAGCCTATTTCTGTTTTTAGATAAAACCTGCAGTTTGTGCTCTCCTCAGTCTGCACAAACATTAATTTGGGAGGCAGCTTCTTCAATGTCAGGGTAATGAGTGTGTGTGACAATGCCTGTCTTGGGATCTGTCAGGATCTGCACTTGGAAATTCTCCTTCAGTCTCTGGAAAGCTCTGTGGGGAGCTGGAGAAGTCTGTGCTGAGCATCACCACTTATCACTACTGGGAAATGAGAGATCAGGGTCATTCTCTCACCATGAAGCCATCTTCCCTTTCTTCAGAAGTCAGGAAAGTACCCAGCACATCAGTAATATTTGAATTTTTTAAAAAGATTTCTCTATGTTTAAAAGAACCCTCTGAAAACACAGGAAAAAAATCCAAAGATCTGAACCTGCCCTAAGAATCTCCATCGTGAGGGGGGAAGTTTCCTAAAAATATCAGGGTATTTTTTTATTAGAAAAACAAAATATTCTAGTTTAATATTCTGGAAAACAAATCAAATTTAATACTGGAGAAGTTGCTAAAGCCACAGACACCCACATGAGCCCATTCCCCAAGCTTTAAATAACGAAGCTCATCAGTTCAGAGTTCACTCGTGACCTTCACAAGCGACTGACCCAACTCAAGGGTTAAGCTGAGCTGCTGGAGATTATTAAAATGTTCTTTTCTTTCCTCATCTCCCCTCAAAGGCAGGAATGAGGTAAAACACACTGACACTATCTGTTCTGGGATCTCAGAGCTGGATGGGCTCCACGGCCAGCAGCTCGCTGGAAAAATTTAATGGAAAAAAGGGGGAGAAAGGTGACTCAGCACTTTGTGTTCTGCATTCACAGTGCCCAAGTGATTTATTCTGCTGCTTCTCCTGCCTGGCAGAGAGATGATTACAGAGGGAGATGTAAACATTTCTCTATTTAAATATTTTCCATGCATCCCATGCTCCATGGATTTTAGCATATGTAGGTATTTCAGTTAACCACGCTGCTCCTGCACCATGGAAAACAGAAATACCACAACCATTACAAAAGAGCCCATTACACTTCATAAAAATGATGTAAATGCACCTTCCATAATTTCACATCATCCTACCCAGGTCATTCCTTATATCTTTAGAATTTAAAGGACACATTCACAGATTTTCTTCTATCTACTCAGGAAAATGTATAATTAATAATTTATTTTTTTTTTACAACCTACAGGATGAGCATCAGCAGTGATTCCTTTTCTAGCACTCTTTTGAGCACTCTGAGGAAAACTCTCTGGGAAAACAAAATGAGCCCAAATGACTGAGGGCACGTACAAAACAACCAGAAAACTTGACTGACTTAATTGAACGCATTTTTACATCTGCTGCTGCAAATTTATCTTTACATTCTCCTTCCTCTGGCTAAGTTGAATGGCAATTTTGCGTTATATTAAAATGTATTACAGGGCTTGGAGCAATCTGGTCTAGTGGAAGGTGTCCATACCCATGGCAGGAATGGGATGAGTTTTAAGGTCCCTTCCAACCCAAACCATCCCCTGACTACCAGGAAACCCCACTGCTGCAGTGCACTTCCACACCCAAACAAATGTTTCCAAATGAGGAAAAGGGGTTCCAGTTTCACCCAAATTTCAGGAGAAGCATCAGAACTTTTTGTGTTTCTCTCACCGTGGCTGGCTCAGAGCCAGCACAGCAGCACCTGTTGGACCTTCCAGCTGCTCCTCAGAAATGCAGCTATTTTGTATTGGGCAGCAAGCCAAATTATCCCTCCTTGATCTCTGCATACTTAAGAACAAGCACAGAAGTGCTCAGGGCTTTTTGGGGTGTCAGGGGCTTCTCTGACACCTGTGCAAGGCTTTTGTTCTTTCATTTGTTATTTCCTCATTTATTCAAACCTTTGCTTTACAAAACACACCTGAAGAGCCGTCTCACAAATATTATTCTAAAACATTCTGACAAGTGCCTGGACACCCTCAGGACTTGATACATCTTCATGGGGCTCATTACAGGCTGGCCACGTGTAGGATTGTATCACACCACAGCCCACAGCAGAGCTCCACCAGGGATAAGGTGTCCCCAACATTCTCACCTAACCCTGTGCAGGGATGTACCTGTCCATCTGTCACCTCCTTGTCCAGGCTGATGTCCAGCCTGTTGGACCTTCTAGCTGCCCCTCAGAAATGCAGCTCGTTTTTCACAAGATGATATCACCCCACAGCTCCACCAGGTATAACGTGTCCCCTTCTCAATGTTCTTATCCAACCCTACTTTCCACAGGG